>JADBJO010002635.1:245000-247500 GCA_016801955.1 Conus betulinus
TCCTAAACCCTTTGATTACTGTGTTCATTGTGTATGTGTCGGTCTGCCCCTCTCACTGCCTTAGTCTCCTCTTCCCTCCACCCCCCATCTTACTTCTACTCTACTCATCTATCTTACTTCCACTGTGTTCATCTATCTTACTTCTACTGTGTTCATTCATCTTACTTCTACTACTACTGTTCATTCATCTTACTTCTACTGTGTTCATTCATCCTACTTCTACTGTGTTCATCATCCATCTTACTTCTACTGTGTTCATTTCACTTCTACATCTTACTTCTACTGTGTTCATCTATCTCACTTTACATCTACTGTGTTCATCCATCTTACTTCTACTGTGTTCTTACTTCTACTGTGTTCTTCATCTTACTTCTACTGTGTTCATCCATCTTACTTCTTACTTCTACTGTGTTCATCTATCTTACTTCTACTGTGTTTCATCCATCTCCATCTTACTTCGCGGAGGCGGAGAACTTGCCAGGAGTATCCGGCTGTTTCATGGGTCCATCTTTGGATTTTCCAGCCTGCCTGAGGGTTCTTACGTTCAAATGGCAAATGTGATTATGTTCCTTTCATGCAGGCCTATATTCTGTCATTTAATGCCGATGACACACTCTTCGCGTCCGCTCTGGTGGAGGTCAGAGGATGGCAGGGTCCACGTGTAATCTCTGTATTTTTCCTCTTCCACGTGGGGCTCCTTGGGCAAGGCCAAGCTGACACACATGCGGCAGATAGTCCTGGATTACATGGCTACCAGCAGCAGTGAACCTCTCACCTGGCCAACGCGCACTTTCGCACATATGCGTGCATTTGAACACCTGGGCATGCAAGTCTGCGGGCAGTGTCAATAGGGAATCTGAATGTATTGGCAGTTCAGAGAACGGTTCGTTATCGTCAATCATACCTGATTTTCTTGAAAGCGACAACAAACCAACTAAATTAAGAAACAAAAAAAACACCCTCGAGGTACATACACACACAATGCAGAGAAACGCAAACTCCCAGACCTCCCATAAGCATTGACACACTGAGATGTGCCATCCAGTAAGTCACTGCTTGGACTGTTGTGTGTAAGTGCCCGGAAAGTCATGGATAACCAGTAGAATCCAGCCGCTCATCTCTCGAAAAGTCCTTACGTCTACCGTGGCCTGGTCACCCAAGACAATGGGGGGGGAAAAAGGAAGTGGAAAACAAAACGGCAATCCGCCACACATGATCTAATCCATCGTACTCCACCACAGCACATGGTACGACGACCACCAGTGCAGTCTCTCCCAATACGCCCTCCACACGCATGCAGTCTGACATGTGTATGTGACACGGGCCTAAGGGCAGTGCCCCAACCCCTAGCTACTCAAGGTAAACACGCATAAAAGCATCAATTAACAGCTTGTTTGTGTACAGCAAGCTAAGTCCTAAAGCATTCGTGCTCTGTTTGATTTATGTTTCTTCACTTTTTTGACTAAAGCATTCGTGCTCTGTTCTGACTGCCACATTCATTTGACTGCCACAGTCATTTAGTCAAGGGCCTGGAAGTAAAAGAGTCAGAGGACGTCAAACACAGATTGATACCATTCCACCGTTGCTCTGTAATCAAGCACACTAAAATTGTGCCATCTGAATTAATTGATACCATAGTTACATCTGTTCATTTCTTTGTGTGCCTTTTTTATTAGTGTCTGCTGCTTAGCTTTCATCAGTACGCCGACATATAGGTCTATCAACCTTTGTTGTTGTTGACAATCTGACAAGAAAAAGAACTGCATGGTTAACATGACAAAACGCCCACCACCACTGCCTTATCCCCCCCTGCACTTCCCCCCTTCCCTGCTTACAGCACCTCAAAGTAGTGGTTCAAACACTGGGTACGGAATCAATATCTCTAGACAACTTTGTCACGTCACGCTATTTATAAGGCATAAGATAGATGTAGATGGTCTATTGTGTCTGCGCGTTGTTCTCCAGCAAAGGGCGATAAACAACTTGTGGTCCGGCATGAAGGCCCGATGCTTACACTTCTATATCGATCATTGCAAATGCGCTTTCCAGCAACGCTGTTTCTGACCAAGGTGTCGGTTTGTGCGGCAAACTGAGCGGTGCACACACGTTAGAATAGTCCACAATCGCATTCTGGTCCGTTTTGTTGTAAAAGTCATGTTCACGAATGTTAGTGCACATTTCTGGTGTGTATAGATCGAACAGACATTCGCATGAACTCGTCGGTCTCATTTTGTGAAAAGACATGAAATAAATTACTGTTACCACTACTCACATGGCATGCCCGATTCGCACGCGTGTGCTCTCTCTCTCTCTCTCTCTCTCTCTCTCTCTCTCTCTCTCTCACACACTCACACACACACACACACACACACACACACACACACACACACACACGTGCGCATGCATGCATGCTCACACACGTGCGCGCGCACGCACACGCATGCACGCAATCATGCACGCACACATGCGCGTGTGATTGCACACATACACGCACATTTGT
>JADBJO010002635.1:252500-297388 GCA_016801955.1 Conus betulinus
TTTGATTTGGGACGTAATAGTTTGGAGAAAACAAAAGGAAAAGGTTAGTTACAAAGCGAGGCGACTACAGGCGGAAAATTTGAGCAAATCTTAAAAAAGAACACTTGATCACAACAACAGCAAAAAAAACACTAGTTGTTCTCTGCCAAATTTTCGTCTTTAATGGTCTTCTTCAGGACTGTCACTTTGGAACACCTAGTACTCCTCCTTTGACGTCTATCTTGTCTATGACGTTTATCTTGAGCAAATCTTTTATATTAAAAAAAATGGTTAAAATACCTCCGCCGAACAACATGGACAAACGAATCACAAGACGAACCACGACACGTTTCGACCTCTTGGTCTTCCTCAGGCAAAATAAACAGCACCCGAGACAACGTAAATGAACGAGCAGTCACTTAGCTTTGTCAAATTCGGCGTTAGATGGACGTTGAGTGAATACGTGGCCATCGGGAGGAGGCAATGCCAGTTGAAATCGCAATGATGATAATACTGATAGCAAGAACAATATTGATCATTATGATGATGAAAATGGTTGTCATCCGTCTGTCTCAAGGGACAATGGTGTTGCGCCATGGATCCGTCAGCTGTGGAGTGGCAGCGCCTGCTGTGGCTGAAGAGCCCAATCCTCGGGTGGCAGGCTCTGTTCCATTTGCTGCAGGCGAGGTCTCAGTCATTAGTAGGCCTACTGGTGGGTGGCAACGCAATTCTTTGCCGTCTGTGGCGCCTCCGTTTTTCCCACTGGGCTTCTCTCCTCTGCTAAACTGACCCGGTCTGAACCAGCTGCCTCCAGGTTTGCTAGGTCGAGGCTGCCTGCCCTCAGGTCGCGCTTGCATACGTCCTTGCAGGTCTGGAGCCTGTAGCCAGCTCGCTGTACGGCATGTCCTTTGGGACGTGACCATCGTCCATGTGGGTGACATAGCCAAGCCAGCGCTGGCGTTTCTGTGTCGGCACGGCGAATATACTGGCATCCCTGCCTGGGTCAGAACGTTCTTGTTGGTGATACGATCCTGCCAAGTGATGCCCGAGAGTCTTCTGAGGCAGCGCAGGTGGAATGCGTTCAGTCTGCGTTCTGGTCGAGAGTACGGGGTCAATGCTTCGCTTCCATATACAAGAGTGCTCAGTGCACAGGCTTGGTACACTTTCATCTCGGTATTTGACGTTAGCCTGGTGTTGTCCCAGACACGCTTCGCTAGAAGGGTGATCGCTGTTGCTGCCTTGCCAATCCGCACACAAAGAGATTGCTAGAGATGGTGGAGCCCAGGTAAGTGAAGTCGTTGCCCACTTCAAGAGTGTGATCGCCAATGGAGATGCGGGGAGTGCTGCTGACGTCATGCCCATGATGTTTGTCTTCTTTAGGCTGATTGTGAGACCGAACTTGGTGCAGACATCAGAGATACAGGTGATGAGCCGTTGTAGCAGCTCCTCAGTGTGGGCAGTGAGGGCGGCGTCATCTGCGAAAAGCATCTCCCTGATGAGGACTTTCCGTACCTTCGTCTTTGCTCAAAGGCGTGCCAGGTTGAAGAGGCTTCCGTCACTCCTACTGTGGAGGAAGATGCCATCTTCAGACTGTCGGAAAGCATAGCAACAGCAGCAAGGAGATGAAGACGCCGATGAGTGTTGGAGCAAGCACGCACTCTTGTTTGACACCTCTCTTGATTGGGAAGGGGTCCAAAGATGAACCATCGCACTGGACAGCGCCAGTCATGTTGTTGTGGAAGGACATGATCATCTTCAGGAGCTTGGTGGGACATCCAATCCAGTGTAGTAGGGTGAAGAGGCCTGACCCACTGACCAAGTCAAACGCCTTGGTCGAAGAAGGCGATGACTAAGCATCGTCTCTGCTTGTGGCACTTCTCTACAAAAAGCCAATGCTTGACGATCTCCATGCATGCCATTCAGGCGTCAATACGATGAAGTGTCTTGCGCGCTCCTATGTTGGTGGCCTGGAGTTGATCAAGACATTGAGTTCATTGTTCGAACTGTGAAACCTGTCAGCAGGTTCGTCACATGCCGGAGAAAGCTCCTCTTCACCAATGGGAAAGGCCAGAAAAACCCTGGTCAAGACTGCACATAGGGCCATTTCTGAATCACATGTTCCATGTGGTGGTAGACTCTCACTCAAAATGGACTGAAGTGAAGATGATGACAAAAATCACAGCACAGAAAACTATTTGCTGCTTCAGAGAACTGTTTGCAACGCATGGATTACCAGACACAGTTGTCTCACACATGGTCCAACCTTCACCAGCAGTAAATCCAAGACCTTCATGCAGGAAATCGGAGTGCGTCAAGTGCTAGTTTGACCCTATCATCCAGCTTCCAATGGTCTCGAGAAGAAACAGCCGTCCAAACGTTAAAAGAATCCATGAAGAAAATGTCACCCACGCTCACTCTGCGCCAGAAAGCTGGCCATGTCCTGCTTTCCCAACATGTCGCACCTCATTCCAACAACTGGTGTTTCACCCGCAGAATTACTGATGAAAAGAAGACTGGAGACTCGCCTCCATTTGGTTCAGCCCACCTTAACAGGTAAGGTGGAGCAAACTCAAGCAAGGCAGAAGTCCTACCATGATTGTCATGCAAAAGACAGACATTTCGCAATTGGGGACAAAGCGTATGCACGCAACTTTGGGTCTGGCAATCCGTGGTTCCAAGGGACCATCACTGAAATAACTGGCCCTTTGTCATTCAAAGTGCAACTGACAGATGGCCGCATTGTGCGCCGCCACGTGGACCAAGTGCGCAGCCACTGGAATGATGACAGTTCACAGCTGACCCCTCATTTTTCCATGGTCCCAGATTCCTTGATTCCAATACAGGATTCCTCAGACTTTCCCCTGACTAATCCCATTCCGGTTCCAGCTTGATGTGACCTCCAAAGTCAGTGGTCACTCATGACTCATATCCAGCTACCCCAGCTGTTCCAGACCACCCAAAGCTATACCAGTGACCAGAGCAGCAAGTCCCCATCCCTTGCTGGATCTTCCCTGCAGCCCAGAACAGAGACTGTGGACAGCATTCAAGTCCTGGCTCCCCAGTTTTCTAAAGGCCTGTTCCTGCTTTAGCTGACCGTCCACTGAGATTCCGCAAGCCTCCAGTAGACTTGATTTTTGATCTAGTGATATTTGCAGTTATCCACATTGTGAAGAATCCCTTGATTTTTTTTTTTTTCTTTCCTTTTTCTTCTTCAGTGTTTGAAAGAAAGTGAAGAAGTTCGGGAAAAATCAGTTCAATGAGAACATTTGACTGATCTTTATTTCAGTGACACTTAATATTTTCTTCTAAAACTTCCCCCCCCCCCCCCCCCCCCCCCCCCCCCCCCCCCCCCCCCCCCCCCCCCCCCGTCAGTTTTGTTAAAAAATTAAAAGGGGGGGGGGAGTGTTGGGTTATTTCCCTTGAGATTCTCCTCACTGGAAGAGCATGATAAAAAGAATGACTTCCCAGTGACGGCTGTCGTATTTTTGCCCAAAACCATCACAGTGGTGTGTGTGTGTGTGTGTGTGTGCGTGTGTGTGTAGTCTATGGAGAAGACACAAGCGGATAATGCATTTTATAAAAACTTAGAGTATGGTGGTAGTTGATAATGATTCCCGTGCTACTGCTTTTCCCCCTTTTATCCACTCATCAGTTTATTCATTACTTCCCTTCCCTATGTTATGCTATTGTATACAGTGTTAATTATATGGTTAATTGAATAATTCAAGGTATATATTCTCAAGAGGGTTATCTAATTAATAGGCTCATTCAACATTTCATGAGAAATGCTATCATCTGCATGTATACGTAAGTCTTTTGTTCACACCTATGATTTTCAATTTCCTCCTTCTTTTCAATATGCTGAACTTTATCAAGATGGTACTGGGCTGTTCTGAAATAGGTGGGGAAATTTTTTTTCACTTTTTTGCTTTAACTTTTTAAAATCTATTTTTTGTCTATTATAAATATTTGTAGAATTATCATTTGCGTGCTTCATGTTACTTTTTTTAACAGCAACTTTTATACATGTCCGTTGTCTAGACCACATTGGATAGCATGTGTAACGTATAAGCGTCTTCAAAAAGCAGAAACAAATTATGTGTTCTACTTGTTTGTTTTGTATCATTTATTTTAATTTACATTAAAAACAGAAAGCTTAAAGCCAACCAAAAAAATATCCGCTGTTGTGGAAGCTGGGTTGCTGACTTATTGAAAAAAGCTGACAGTAGTGTTAAAACGTTGTTGGCATCAGTCACGAGTCCGTCGAGATTCAGTCCCGGTGTGCATCATGCTTGTTACCAGTTGCTATCACTTCTCTGTCTTGGCAGTTGCATCCCTTTTGCAGATGAAAAAATCTAACGAGCGACTACATCCCCAGAAGACCAAACCCGTCTTCAAGGAGAATTCATTTGGTTTGCTGTATGGGAGAATAACACTGAGGATGTGGATGTCTTTTCATCCAGAAAAGTACACCACTCTGCCAGTGTCCTGCAATAAAAGTGTCCTTCACCAAGATTACAAGCTGTTAAAGAGTGGCAATAGAAGAGAGGCATTCACTATGACTACAAGTTGCCAGTGACACCCCTTCCCCCCCCCCCCCCTCTCTCTCTCTCTCTCTCTCTCTCTCTCTCGTCTCATCTACCATGCCAGTTCAGTGCCACTGCACCCACTTACACATTCCAGCTCCCTGTTCACAGCCTCACCCTGGCTTGTTCTGCGACAGCCTTGGCACCAGTAGCACACAAGGAGCAGTCGATGTCAAGTCATCATAAGGCAGCCCACTAGAGGAGACACCGCACTGCTGCCGAGTCGCTTCGGGTGTGTTCAGTACAGCCTATTGTGATCCAACATATGCAGAACATAATACTGAAACCCGTACTGATGACAATAATTGCTTACTTGTCAAGCCAGCATGAGTAAGCTCTCCCTCCTGAGGGTGCCACTACCTCTATCTAATGATAGCCTCCATGAATGTGCCGATACCAGTGACCTTGAAGGGATAGGAAGTGAAAAAATTTGGATTTTTTTTTTTTTTTTTTTTTTTTTGAAATGTTGATTGATGAGGATGAAGATGATTCTATGGACTTCCATTCTGGTCTGAGACTGCGTGACAGGGGTGTGCTCTATGCTTACTTTCATAATCGTATATCCTGGCATCAAGCAGACCCCAAGAGATACAGACAACTACAGTGTTGGTCAGGAACGTACTCATTACGTACTTGAAACTCAATTGTTCTCAGTCTGCCAACTGCGCCGATAGCAAACAACCATGGGTAAGAGCCAATCGGGGACTGAAGAACCATACATATACATGGAATCCATGACCTCGCAGCCAGGCGTCCGCAACGCTAACCATGTCGCCATGCCAGCTGGTAACTGCCAGTGATTTGCAAAAATAGAAGTCCTTCATCCTCAAGTTTGAACACCACCATCACTGCTGTTCAAAATTGTAGCCAGCCAGAGTTCTTTCAATAACTGCGACCGCCAACGATTGAAGTCTTTCTAATGCAAAACAAATTCCGCTCTCTCTCTCTCTCTTTAAGTGAGGAAAAAGGACTCGATCATATTAGTTTATGAGTTCGTCAAATTACAGAAAATGTTTCTTCCCAACATACAGAGTCTGTACATGTAGTAATAAACATCACGGCCTTGTTCAATAGGCACGGATGAATCTCAGAATGGCAATCAACCTTATGCCTCACTTGAATCAGTTTGATTTTATAACGATATCTCTTAATCTTAGAAAATTGAATAAGATTGTTGTAAATCATCACGTTGGCCTGTATGTGCTGGTGTGTTGGTTAATGTCACATGAGTTTTTTTCAATAGTCAGCAGGTGTGTGCAAGATCTCTGTGTGTGTGTGTGTCTGTGTGTGTGTGTGGCAAGCGTGCGTGTGCTGTGCGTTCCTCGAAGTTGTCAATTTGAAATGGTTCCATACACACAATTTGTATGGTTTGGGCCGTAGTAACGACGACACAGTCGAAGATAGGTCATAAAACTGTTTTGTATTGATATGTTTCAATGAGTCGCAGTTTAGTACGACGACCGTGGATTAAACTTGATTTTGTTTGAGAACTGTGTTTTCTACAAGTAACTATGGTCCCAAGTGTTTTCCCAACACTTTGGAGAATTTCGTTTATATACTTAAAGCACATGCACATTCACACCCTCCTTTCCCGGGTCAGTGCAGACACTGGCTTGGGGGTTTCATCAGGATTTTTCCCAAGCCTTCAACTGCTCTGGGTACCGGTCGAGTCTGACACTATCATTCGGTCGATGTCAGTCGCCAGGCCGAGCAATTGTTCTGTCAAAGCCGTCCTTGCCATCGTTGCTGTCGACGGCTGTTCTGTCACAGTGCTTGGGCAAAACTGTCTCCTATAAACTGGAGGCCCTAACACTGGTCAGTCACTTGTGTCACCAGCAGCACGACGCAACTTCCGAACTAACTTTAAGCTAGAGACCGTCCTGCACAGACCATGTGTCGTACTGCCGGAGTTCGTCTGCTTGTTTAGACCATCCGTGAACACTTTTCACACGAGGCGCACTTCCGCTAATAATATAAGCTCGCCTGTGTGCACAGAATCAGTGCGTCACTACAGTCCGCCAACCACGTGTAGTTGATTTATCTAACCGGCCCCAGGGCGTCCTGGCACAGGAGATTCCTACAGGATTTCAAGCTGTATGGGCATACTCTGATTATGTCACCAGTGGCAAATATCAGCATCACACTTTGCAAGTTAGTCAACGTCAATTAAGTTACAATCATACTGACAGTCACCATTAATCATAATGACCTACAATGAAGACCCTGGGCTCTCAGAAAGAGAGAGAAAAAAAAATCTCTTTCTCATATGTACATCATTTTGTGTGGTTACAATTTTTGTTCATTGTATATTCATAAGAGAATGGATCATGCTGGTCCATTGTCCATATTTCATGAGTAAAGATCTGAAACACAACTTTTGCCACCTACAAACCTGACTGATCAAATGTTACTGTTCACATGATCGCATTACTTCCGCTAGGGATAATTCCAGGTCTCAAGTACTTATAAATCCTTTGCTGTAAACAGGATTAGCTTAATTCTCCTGGACAGAAGACAAAGAGTAAATATTGCTGCACTTGGGTAAAAGACTTGCCATTATGCTTCAAGTATGTGCAAGTGAATGAGTTGGTGTGTATAAGTATGTAAACATGTATGTGTGCATGTTTGTCCATATGTGTATGTGCATGCACACACATGTCAACATGTGTGTTTACGTGTTAATGACTGACAGGTTGTGCTTCTTGTATTTGTACATGCTCCGTATATAAGCTTGTGCATGTTTTTCAGGTAAACAAATTTCCATAATTTGGAATATTTGAGCAAACACACACATATACTTATCTCACAAATGCATGTACATGGCACACAGATGTATAAATGTGTGTGCATTCTGGTGTCCTTATACCCACAAATACATACATGCACTTGCATAAAACACCTGTCCCACATATGAATACCTCATGATGTTTTTCCCCACTGGATTTTAATATCAGCACAATAAAATCAAGGGATATCAGAACTTCTCCACTCCACAGATATACAGCACAGTCAGCCAATAGCAAAAATCATGGCAATTTGCCAGGAATGAAAAAGTCTAAAAAAAAAAAAAAAGAAAAGGTTGCATGTTTCATTGCTCACCATGTGAGACTGAAGGTATATTTTCAAATATGCTGTGAAATGATCTGTGATGTACATTAAATAAACAAGACACTTACATATGCATAAAACATTTCCAAACTGGTTAGAGCAAACAGAAGGAAATGATTTAGACAGTCATTGCCTAGAAAGATTAACATGATAAAATGATGGCAATAAAAATGAACAATCTTATTGACAAATTACAAACTGGTTATAGCAAACAGAAGAAAATCATTTAAATGTCTATAATTTAAACAATGATATGATAAAGTGATGGCAATAAAACCAACATTACTACCTAATCCTGAAAAATTAAATCAATTATACCAGTCTTTTTTTTTAAAGCATGAGATAGAGACAGAGGAAGAGAGAGAAAACAAAGGTGCACCCTCTCTTTTTCCTGAGTTAAAAAAAAAAAAATCATGGAATAAAAAAGAAGGAAAAAAAAAAAAAGGGGAAAAAAAAGGGGGGGGGGGGGGGGGGTGGGGGTGGGGGGGGGCAGTATACCGTACTGACCCAAGTACATGAATATAGTATCAAAACTCAAACCTGCTGCCTCTTAACAAACTCAACATACTGAATGTGAAGCTGTGGAGACCAACTGTACACTACAAAGTGACATTTGTTGTAACACCAATGTTTCTTGTAAGTAATCCACAATGCACAGTAATTATGCAAATGTGTGTGCACAAAATTATATCAAAGAAGCAAACGACAAAAATTCATGAAAACCACCGGCGATAAAGCAGACATAATCAAAGTTGTGTATCTCTCCCTTTCTTCAAAACATCCTCATTGTGGGAATAAAATGAGAAACTGAAATCTCTCCTTACAGGCATCAGCCACAATAAACTCTTGTACACACATAACTACACCCCACACACTCTGTTGTAGTCCTAGTACCAGCCATTCACAGACAGCCATCAATTGCGAGATCATTCTGTAATGGGGCAACCCACCAGAGGTACTGCTATACTATATACTATAGTACTGCTGCTGAAGCATTTCAGTGTTGATCAAAAGCACCAGCTGAAACCTGAAGCTGAAGGCTGAAACAGATTTGAATTTGCTGTCTTTTTCTCATTTTTTTAAAAAATTCTTTTGAATGGCAATAGTGGAGGGGTATCAATGTGGTGTTCGATAGACAATCCATCGAACTGTATATGACTAGGGCTATGGAGTTGTGGGGATCTCTCGCTGCCTGAGCTTCTCTTCTAAGACCTACTGCCAAAGCACAAAGAAGAAATCAACCTAAAACTTTCTCAATTAACTTTTTCTTCTGTCTCTTTTGTTTTCCCTTCTATCTCTTTTTTTTCAACCCCAAATCACACACACACACACACACACACACACACACACACACACACAACACACGTACATACTCTCCTTCTCTCTCAATGTGAGTGTGTATGTGAGTATATGTTTTCTTCAATTTACCGTCTTTTCACCATTGGTGATATTAGACAGAGGAGGTCAAAAAAAAAGAAGAAACTAGAAGGGGGGTGGGGGAGGCAGGAGTGGGAAAGTGTGTGTGTGTGTGTGTGTGTGAGTGTGTGTGTGTGTGTGTGTGTGTGTGTGTGTGTGTCTTTTTCAGGGGGTTGAGGTTCTGGATTACCTGCTTAATATTTTCCTGCTGAAATTTGATATACACGTTAATAACCATGCTCACATTCTGTCTCTTTGTTTATGCCATAACAATGTAACCAACAGAAATAGCAATCAAACATTTGACTTCTAACCAATTTTTCCCCAGATCAAAGTAAACGATAAAATGCTAACAATCTGACAAGCAATGAAGAATAGTGACTTTTGATCGTACTCCCAGTTTGTTAACTCTGTGTGACCACATTTTCTTGGCTCTAAAACCTGCCCTGTCAAAGCACCTTACACACCTGACCCAGGGCCACCGCTGTAAACACTTCTATGGCCAAATATTCCATAAGATGTCTTGTTAGATTTAAGTGTTGTCTCTGTATCATCTTTTTGGTCTTTAAAAACGCTCTGATGGACATTTTTTTTTATTACTCATAAATCCCCTCTTTAATCCTACCACTAGATCTTTTACAGTTCTACCTCTGGAATTGTTTGCTGATGGACATTGTTTTTTTTCTTCTTAATTATTCATAAATCCCCTCTCTAATCCTACCACTAGATCTTTTACAGTTCTACCTCTGGAATTGTTTCAACAACATTGATTCCAAAAGCAGGAGATGAGAAAAGGAGCGGTGATAACTCCCAATAAAGGTCTTCACAATCAAGTTACTTTCCTGTTAATATCTATGGGGAGGGGGGGATAACTCCTATTAAAGCCCTTCATAACCAAGTCTCTCACTTGTTATTGTCTACAGAAAAAGGGCAGTGTTATCTCCCATTACAAACCTTCACAGTCAAGTCTCTTTCTGTTTATCATCTACAGTAAAACGGCAATGATAACTCCCACTTAAAACTTTTTACCATCAGGTCTCTGTACCATAACTGTCCACAGAAGAAAGAGCAGCAATGCCTCCTAGTAGTCAAGTCTCTTTCCCATTCTCATGTACAAAAAAAGAACGATACCTCCCAATGAAGACCTACACGATCACATCTCTTTTTCTATTACTGTCAGTGGGAAGAAAAGACTGTGATATTTCACAGTAAAGATCACCACAATCAAGTCTCTTTCCTATTATTTTCTACAGAAAAAAAAAGACAGTGATACCTCTCAGTAAAGACCTTCAAAATCAAGTCTCTTTCCTGCTTTTGTCAATAGGAAAAGAGCAGTTATACCTCCCAATAAAGACATTTACATTCAAGTCTCTTTTCTATCATTGTCAATAGAAAAGGAGCACTGATACCTCACTATAAAGATCTTCACAGTAAAGTCTCTTTCCAGTTAATGTCTACAGAAAAAAGGACAGTGATACCTTCCAGTAAGGATCTTCACAATTATGTCTTTTCGATTATTTACTTCTTTTTTTTGTTCATACAGTTCTGTATATCTTTGAACAATTTGATCAAGAGTCACTCCCAAACTGAAAAAAAAAAAAGTTCAAACAATGTTCTTGCATTTTTACTGACAGGTTACATTACAGTGGCAAACAGCAGGGTTTAAAAACATTTCCTGTCTCCTCTTTCCACATTCTCCAGGTGAACATGAATACGTAGTCACTTTCCTACTGATCAGACATTGAATATGGAGTGGACAAAACCAGTTCTGGGGAATAAAAATTCATAATTTAGAGAACTTACCATATCAGGTTCAAAGCAAAAGAGTCAACAAATACAACTAGTCCAACAGAAAACACACACACACGCATGCACGCACGCATGCACGCACGCACGCGCGCGCACACACGCACACACACACACTCACACACACACACACACACACACACACACACACACACAACCCCCCCCCCCCATACCCCACGCACACACACGCACACACACATGAAAATCCAACAATGGACAAAAGAAACATGGAGACTCTCCTGTCACACAAGAACATGAACAAGGAATCAAAAGGCCATTCAGCTCCAACCTGTTCAAAAACCCACAGCATTCATCACAAGATCAAAGTGGGGTGTAGTCTGAATTCACTTGCACACACTAGGTGCAGCTGGATGGAAAACAATAGTGTGAAAAGAAAAAAAAAATGTATTAACATTCCACAGACCTTTTCACATGTTCTTATAACTCTTCACCAACTTGTCACATGACACATTTAATGTAAGAAGGGAGAGTTCAGAGCATATTCATTAGCAGGCTGTTGATATTATGTTGCTGATGTATGGAAGGAGAGTTCAGGGCATACTCATTAGCAGACTGCTGATGTTATGTTGTTGATGTATGGAGGGAGAGTTCAGGGCATACTCATTAGCAGACTGCTGATGTGATGTTGTTGATGTATGGAGGGGAGTTTCAGGGCATACTCATTAGCAGACTGCTGATGTGATGTTGTTGATGTATGGAGGGAGAGTTCAGGGCATACTCATTAGCAGACTGCTGATGTGATGTTGTTGATGTATGGAGGGAGAGTTAGAGCAAACTCATTAGTAGACTGCTGATGTGATGTTGTTGATGTAAGGAGGAAGAGCTCAAACCACATTCATTAGTAGATTGGTGATCACTTGATGTTATATTGTTAATGTAGGAAGGAAGAGTTCAGAGCATATTCATTAATAGTCTGCTGATATTATGTTGCGAAGTCAGTTCACTTTGGGGAGTTGATTGGAAATATAGTGTTTAACATCTGTATAACATAATAGGCCAATAAAGAATTAGATCAACATTACATCTATGAAATAAAGACCATGGTAACATATGATGAACATTTCCTTACAAATCAGTCTCACAATTAAATAATGTCTTAAATGTCAACATTTTGATAATTCTACAATGACATCACATATAAAATTTCCGTACTGAATATACGCATACAAAGAAAAAGGGTAAAAAAAAAAAACAGTGTACATATATCATTTTGTTGCCGGGTGATAAGTAACCAGTATAATATTGAGAAAATCAGAAGAGATTAACAGAAAAAAATTAGACAACAAAACCATATTAATAAGTGTCTTTATTTCCCTGTTAACAAACTAGCCAACTGTAGCAAGATACAATGTATTACAGCTATTTTAACATTTTGTCTATGATTTGGGGCATAAGAATTTTAGCCTTAATTTAAATCAATTTTTAGCCAAGCACCAGTGTTACTTATCGAGTACATTCATGCAAAATGTGCTCATGAAAGAAACATCTTTCACACCTGCAAAATAGGAAATATACTCCTTGCATCATGCATACTGCACTCTCCTTACTAATCTGCCAGAGCAAAAAGAATTGAAGGGTATTTAAAGTAGGGACACACACACACACACACACACACACACGCACACACACACACGCACACACACGCGCACACACACGTGCACACACACATTTCAGACTCTCATTCATGTCAGCAACAGAGCATGATTACACGTTTTTCCAGAGAGTGAATGTTCAGAAAACGCTTGGATGTAAAGCCCTCACTAATATACATAAGCCGTAACCTATGACATCCAAGCAAACACCTCTGATAGGCAAAATGTCTTATAAGAAACTTGACAACAGAAAAAAAATACAATGTTTCACTGGAATGGTGGCATATAATAAGGTAGAGTTAGTCTGAAAGGAAGAGAAGGGGAGATATAAGAAATATCGTATGGATACAATGAATGTAGATCTGTTAGAAACAGAGAGGCAGAGACAGATAGATAGAGGAGGGAGTGAGAAAGAGGGGGGGGGGGGGGGGGGGGGGGGGGGGGGGGGGGGGAAGGGGGGGGGGGGGGATTGGGTGGAGAGTGAGGAAGGGAATGGTGAGGAGTCAAGGGAGGAGGTGGGGTAGGGTGAAGGGTTAGGAGCCAGAGGTGAAGCAATGACACTGACACTTTTTCTATTGTCCAATAGCTCTACAGCCCTTTTAGACAAGAGCAGAAACCACATATGACTTAATGTTATATCATAAATGATCTCAAATCACTTTAATTTTTAAAAGATTCATACACCCACACACATGCATGACAGAACATATGCATACATGCACATGCAAATGCATACACATGTGTGCACGTGCACACACACAGAGAGAGAGAGAGAGAGAGAGAGAGGCGCGCATGCCCGTGCACAGACGGTAGATCATCTTGACATTTGCTGACTTTGTTCAGTTAACACTTTTCCTATCTTCATTGCTTCTGCTAAGGATCTAGCCAGGGATTTCACTACATTTTCATTACTACTGGAAAAAAAAAATTTGCAACCAATTCTGATCAGGGTTCCTGTCAAGGAATTTAGAGTATCACACAACTTTAACGTTTTTCATCGTGAGCAGGGCAATGGAAAAGTAGATGAACCACATCCTCTGTTCCATTCCATGATGGGCACACACTGTTTACATCTTCTTTACCTTGAAACCATTGTTTGGCATTTTTTTAGGCTGCTTACTCTTTGTCTGAATCTGATAGGACTAACCATGTGCCATTTATCCAGTACAAATGATATAATACTTTTCTGCATAAAAAATATTTTTGAAAGAATAAAAACATCTATATTTATCATTTGTGTCCAATTCCAAATGCCAATGCTGTTTACAGCATGAGATAAGAATGTCTTTTGAATTCACTGATAGGTGCATACTCACAACTAGCACCTTGGCTTAGCCACACAATACCAAATCCATTCTCACATAAAATTTTCTTAACGTTTGAGGGCCCAGTTTAAGAGACCAGATTCGTGTTGTATGATGAGGATTACATAGCACTCTCTGCATACTCTCAACATTGGGGAGGTTATGAGTTAAAGCCAATATTTCATACATTTTACAGACATTCCAACAGAGAGGGGACATTTTTCAATTTCGCCATAACCAAATTTACTAATGTGTGGAGGAGAACACCTAAAAGTCTTTTTCTTGCAAAGGTGTGCACTTTTTTTTTTAACTTGTTTACTGTCTTCCTTCAGTCCCCCCACTCCAGCTGTGTAGGTTAATACAGGCTCTATTTGTGTGTGGAAACATTTTCCAAAACAGATCTATAGCCCCAGTGTTCAATTTTCTCATGGATCTCAATATGACCATTACTCCTTTCTTCCTTTTCTACAGACATCAGATAAGCTGCTAGCAATACTTAATTTTGTGGTAAAAACCATTCCCAAATATTTGTAAGAATTTGTAACCATCACTTCCTTGCCTCCATAAAACTATCTCTCCCTGGCAGCCAAATGACCTCCCTGTCTAAACATAATCAAGTTTGCCTTTTCAAGGTTGATACCAAGATATATTTGATCTGTTTCTCTTTTTCAGCTGTCAAGTTGGTACTGAAGACCTGTTATTGAATCTGACAACAGTATGACATAATCTGCAAACGAAAGAAAGATTTTAAGTGCCCCAGGAATTAACTGTATTCCACGCTTTCCAGTCATGGACAATTCCACAGCTAATTCATTAATGAAAAAGGAGGATAATCTGGAGCTCAGTAGGCAATCTTTTCTCACTCCTCTAGGACACATTGAAATAATCAGAATAACAACATTTGTCACAAACACATGCCAACACAGAATCATAAATACTTCTGAAGGCCCTATACATTTTGCCATTCACACCACTCCTCCTCAAAACTGCCCACAATGAATTCCTGTTCACAGAGTCAAACCTTTCTTAAGATAAATACACGCAAACATAGTGTCTGGAATTTTTAGTAAAAACTTCTGTATGATAGCAAGAAGGGTGAAAATATGGTCGATTTACTATAACCTGCGTTGAAAGCTGCCTGCTCTTAAAGAACTTTTCTTCTTCTTTTTGCCCACATGGATAGCCTTTTCATTAAAATGTGTGTATAAATTTACATACTTGTTAAATGCTATGCCACGATAATTATCTGGCTGACTGACACTTCCTTTCTTATATATTGGTATGGTAATGGATTGCAACCACTGTTTAGGGAACATTCAATGATCAAACAATTCATAGAAAAAGACAACCACAAAATCAACGATAACATCTGCGTGTTTTATAAATTCACCTATGATTTTGTCAGGGCCTGCACTCTTCCCAGACTTGAGATGACCAGTACAGGCAAGAACCTCTTGTCAGGAAGTGGCTTCATTAAATGACACATCAGAAACACCCAATGTTTTTTGGTTTTTTTTTGTGTGTGTTTTTTTTCTTGTTGTCCCAATCTCTGCGCCACCTCAGAGGCAGTGCACTCACACCGCTCATTCCCAACACCCCGTCCACAGCCACAGCCCGGTCAGCCCCGCCGCAGCCCTGGCACTGACAATCCACAGGGAGCAGTCAATGTCAAGTCGTCAAGAGGCAACCCACCGGAGGAGACACTGCACTGCTGCCGAGTCACTTCGGTGGTGTTCAGTGGCACCTGTTCTGATCTAACATACGCAGGACACCACCTACTAAGCCCCCTACTGATGACAATAATTGCTTAGCCGCAGAGCCGGCGTGAGTGAGCTCTCCCTCCGGAGGGCGCCACCACGTCCATCCAAATGACAGCCCCCATGGACTCGCCGATACCGGTGACCCCGTCGGGACCAAAGCAAGGCCACAGATGTGGAGAGGACATCGAAACTGAGGTCACCATGAGAGCAGGGCATGAACGGCCGCAGAATTTGAGACATTTTTTTTAATGCTGATCGATGACAATGAGGATGATGATGATTAAGATGATGCTACGGATTTCCATTTCGGTCTGAGACTACATGACAGGGCTGTACTCTACGCTTCCTGTCATATATATATCCCGGCGTCAACCAGGCCCGAGAGATACAGACACCTGCAGTGTTGGTCAGGAAATTTGAGCAACACTCTCAGAAACGCATCCATTAAGTGGATTGAGCATGAAACCAGTTCATCTTTTCTCTTCTTATTTCCTGTTGTTATCATGCCTGCAGCTGTGCTGCATTGCAGCTTCGTGACTTTCAAGAGAAGCATTGATATGTGTATCAAGCACTGAAAAAGCATGATCTAAATTTTGTTTGAAATCGGCAGATTTTAGTTCATCTTGATAAATGTACAACTACTCCGCTAACCATTCATAATGATTCTCTTTACTGCTTTGAACTGTACATGATTGAATAAATTCTTGTTCCACACTTTTCCAAATAAACACTACAGGCAAGTGCCAGGAATTAATCAAATCACTAACATATAAATCACAACTGCATGCAGACACCATATCTTTTGACATTATGACATAATCAATCACACTAGCACCATGCAGTGAAACATACATAAAATCACCACTACAGTCATCGTCAGATCAACTGTTCAAAATGACACAATTAAACATGTTACAAAAATTCAGTAACAATCGACTAAAATTATTCACAGCATTATCTTTCGAGTTCCTGTTCCACATTTCCTCACCACTATCATCATCATCATGGAAATATGGTGAATAATTACTCATGTCTTCCATCCTCGGCTGTTCACACCGAATTCTTGCATTAAGGTCACCCATAAGCATCAAATGCACCTGATCTTTTTGAAGGACGTGTAATAAACTTTCTTCCAAATTTACTATACCATCCTTAGTTTCCATTGTATTTCAAAGGCCCATTTTCTGGCACCATATAACATGCAACCAGAAAGACATCCTGATGACTTTTGAAAACAGACCTGACATGAAAAAACACACACGGTCCACTGGCATGGTCACTGACAGTCTAACTATACCTCTGTGATCAGCAAAACATCACAAATCACACTGCCTGGTCATCCACTTTCAAAGATAGCTAATTATGAGATCAATTAACAAAGAACTCTGAATTTTGGGGAGCAGTGAAATTATGCATGCTATCAATACTGTCACAGAGGTGAAGCAATGAGAAAGTGTGAGTTGAGAGACAGAGAGAGGGATCAGGGCTGTTATTTGTCATACTGAATTTCTTTCTAACAAATTGTCCTGACAAATATTTTTTTAAAAGGCCCATAAAATCTGTGAGTTTACTGATTATATGAAATTTGATTAACCCTTTCATCTCCAGCTATCCCAAAGCTGCAAGTAGCTGAAAACCAACTGTGAAACCGAGCTGCTTTGGGGTTCTAGATTTATAAGGCTATATCACTTTCGAACTATCAAACCAAGTGTTGTTACTTTTACACCAGTTTATAGAGAATATAACACACATTTTTTTAATGCCCTATTGAAATGTGAGATGAAACCAAAAAAAGAAAATACACACATACAAAGAACAGAATCATACATGCTGCAGAAGCCATCTTCGAGTGTGGTATTCTGACTGCACTAGCTGTGCAGACACTGTGGCAATGAAAGGGTTAAAAACAATCCTTCTTCCTGGTTAAGGCCAGATGAAGAATTTTTATCACTTTCACTGGAAGTTCCAGAGAATACAAATTCGCAGACATCTCTACACATGGTTTTCATGGAGTCTGCCGTAAAGTGTTCATGCCTGACATCATGTGCTCCCAACATTCTACAAGAACATGTTTAGTAGTGAAAAGTACATCATGTGGAATGCACCACAGAGCAATTTTAAGATATTTGATTGGGCAGAAAATGATTGGCTCGTGTGTCATCAGCACAAATGGTTTCTTCTTTACAGTCATCAGAAACAGGTGATGCGGAAGTGTTTGTTATCTGTCAGAGAGTTCCAGTTCTCCTGCTAGAGGTGTTTGACATAAGTTTGAATTCCAGGCATTCTTAGGAAGTTGATCAGTCATCTCATTGTTAGAAATGCCAGCATACCCACAAATCCAAGCAAAAACTGTTTTTGACTATCAGGTTTTAGAAAGGAGTACACTTCAGGAGCTGAGGTCATAAGGTCATGGCCAGCAATGGCCTCCAGTGCAGAAAGGGAGTCAGAGAGAAGAGAAAGTCTCTATGTTTTGATGAAGAAAAACATTTGTTGTGCACTCTACTCAGCAGTGTAGATGGAATGTGTTTTACACATTTCTGAGAAGGAGTCGTTGGGCAACAAGCAGCTGGTTCTACTCCTTCAGATTTGAAGCCATCAGTAAAAATCCTTTAATAGGATGTAAATTTAGAACAGACTTCAGTAAAAATGTACATCAGGCTGCTGGTGGAGTTTTGTGATAACAGGCAAGATCAAAGCTTAATTCCAGAGTGTGACAAGTCATCTGCAAATCTGGATGAATCACACAACTCCAAGGTCCATGTCTACACTGTTCAGATAGGACGGAATACAGATTCTCAAAGGAAGACCTAAACTCAGGTTTTCTTCAAATTTTCATGTGAATTTTGGATCAAAAACACTGTCATGAGCAAAGCCTGGGGAATCAAAGATGAGGTTCAAACAATAGTTCTGAGAAAGTTTTATGAATTTCAGTTGATGGTTGAAGAGGGATGATATGGACTGAACGCAGGAATGGTTTGGAATGACCCCAAATAGACTTGAAGTGTGTAAAGGATCAAGAGAGTTTGGACAAGGGAAGGTCTTGCAGAACCATGAACGACACAGCCATAGTCCAGTTTGAACAGGGCTAGAGCCCTGTAAAGATGGAGAAGAGTTTTGTTGGTGGCAAAGAACTGGATGTGACATTTATAGTGGAGTTTTTGGATGAAAACACCCCTAGAAACCTGGCTTCCATTACAACTGGAACGACAGATTTTTTCCAAATGAATATCAGGGTCAGCAAGTACTGCTGAAAGTTGTGAAAGTGGATACTTTGAGTCCGGAGTTAAACCATTTTCCTCTGCCCATTGTTGGATCTTATTTGCGGAAAGTTCAAGATGATGTTGTACACTAGAATTGACAGCTCCAAATGGGTCGAGTGCACAGTTGTCAACACACAGACAGAACTCAGAAATGGGGAGTATACTATATAGAGATGACCACGTCGCATATATCAATGTCAGGAAGAGCAGGAGAAAAAATGCTCCCATGGGTTCTCCCCAAGGGTACTCCCCAACTTTTCATGGATGTCAGACAGCGTGTGTGCCAACAGGGACTTGAAAATGCTGATAAGCCAAGACGTTTTCCCTAAAATGAGAAAGATGGCATTGAAAACCCATCTCAGGAAGATCCTTCAGACTACCAGATTTCCATGTAGTGTCCTAAGCTTTCACAAGGTCAAAGAAGATCATAACAACATATTGTTTGTTAATGAAAGCATTGCAGTTTGTGATTTCAAGCCGAACTAAATGGTCAACTGTTCAATGGTATTTGTGGAAACACATTGATCTTTGTCCAAACAGCCACTGGTTTCCAGCATGTAACTAAATGGTCAACTGTTCAATGGTATTTGTGGAAACACATTGATCTTTGGCCAAACAGCCACTGGTTTCCAGTTTCCACGTCAGTACATAGTTGATCATCTTTTCCATGTTCAGTAAAAATTGATCATCTTTTCCTTTAACTGACAAAGGCAACTATGCTGAATTACTGGAGATAAACTTGTTAGGTGGGTCAAGTCTGTTTCAGAATTTGTAACTGGAGAGAGAGAGACAGAGACAGAGAGTGACCGAGAGAGTGTGGGAAGGGGCAGAGTTGTGGGTGGGGAATCAGGAAAATGGGTTGGGTGGGTGAGGGGGGCAGGGTAGGGAGCAGAGGTGAAGCAATGAGAGAGTGCAAGTGTGATTTGGAGAAGAGAGAGAGAGAGGGTGCGCCACCTGATTCTAGTCATACTGAATTTTTGCAAATGATTCTGAAAAAAACCAGTCCCAGCGCAATGGCTTTCCTCCAATCTACCTCCTTCCATTCAATTCTGTGATGTCTTTTTATTATCTCTCGCATTCTAGCAGCTGCATAAAGATCTGAATGAGAAATGGAAAACCCACCCATCTCTGAACAACTGATCTGCTGTGAAGTGATCTGCTGCATATATGATGTTACAAGTGACAACATTAAACTGGTTCCTATCTCCAGCAGGCTTCTCATTTCAGGTCAACACTCCTAGATCTAACTGCTGTTGGTGTGACACATCAAGAACAGGCATTTCAAACCTAAAAAGTGAAATACATGTTTCTGTAAGTTATGCAGCATTTAATACATTTATCATGAATACTAACACTCTTAGTTATTCTTACATGTATAAAGACATTTTTTTTTTTCTCATCTTTTTAATGTCACACGTCAAAACTCAATTTGTGTTCAGTGACACAGCAAATGATAGGCGTGGCTTCCCTTCAAATTGTTTTAGATATAAAAGGCACATTTCTTAGTGTTTTATGGCAACTTATACGATTGTCAACCAAACAAAAATACTTCAGCAATCAACAGTAAACATATTGCAAGCATGCTGGAACTTGATACTCTGTGTTTTCAGTCTGGATTGAATGCCTTTTGAAAGGAAACTGATAAACTGTGCAAGTCTTCATTCATCACTTCCATGAACTGAAAGATGGAATTGGAGAGAATTAGAAGAAACATGTCATAAATTCAGATACTGACAGAGAGAATAAGAGGAAACATGTTATAAATTCAGATACTGATTTTCATAACTTTTTTTTGTAATTGTGTCTCCTACAGTTTACACAGATTTATTTTAAAATATTGAAAGCTGTCTGAAGTTTATATGGTTAGATCCATGCTAACCATGAAGAAGGGAGTGTGATACATGAACATGATCCTTAAAAGCTGAAGTTCATTTTCAGTCAAAAAAACCTGTATGAAAATCTCTGTTGTTGTTCTGTTCATTTGAACATTATTTTAATAAAAGTTATATGGCTTTAGACTACGTTGAAAACAATAATTCTTTTGATAAAAGTCAAAAGTCTGTAACTACACTGAAAACAAGGGAAAATAAGAACTTTGTTTACAGAGATATCTTATGAAATAGCAAAACACACAGAGACTGCAAGCATAACAAAGGACACACAACAATCTGGCTCCCCTAGCACACCCAACACATGCATTCAGAATAAAAATCATTTGAAATAATACATATATTAAAAGCTAAACTAATGACCAACAAAGCATGCAGATGCACAGCAGTCCTTTCAATGAAACTGGGTGATCATGCCCATTCCATCACCACCACACATGCACACACATCACACATGCACACACATCACACATACACACACATCACACATACACAAACATCACACATACACACACACACATGCACACACATCACACATGCACACACATCACACATACATCACACATACACACACATCACACATGCACACACATCACACATCACACATGCACACACATCACACATACACACACACAGTCTGACCTCAATAGGAATTGTACACCCTCAAGCAATGTGTACATCTCAGTTTATGTAATAGAATTGATTGCATTATAACCATAATTCTCCTCCGATCCAAGATCCACAAAAGTTAATACTAATGATATGGCAAATCATGCCTAACTTTAACAGCTGATCACAAAGTTGCTATGAATTAAACCAGATTTCAACAGCTGATAATTATAGTTGTTATCTGTACTGTACTGGGTTATATTTTAATACAAAGCAAAGAAAAATTGCAGTTTACATCAAATTGTTAATATAACTACTTCATCACAACTGATTTCTTTGAGTGAAATTTCAGGCTGCTCTCGCTCACTACCTCCTGCCAGTCTGGTGAGACTGATGTGGCTTATGCTTCTGTTCTTGGTTCTCTCCTTCTCTCTGTATTGTCTACCTCTATATGAAGCTGACCATGGAGAGTTCTCTGTTGTCATGAACCTTTTCTTATGCATTAAGTTTGTACTGCCTAGTGCACACAAGGCCTTAGGTTATTATTTCATCTAAGAGGCTAGCACCCACCACACATTTCAAGTCATTACGGAAAAAGCGCGAATAAAATACTCATCTGTGCCAGACTTGAAGCACAGACCTTGGATCTCCTGGCTTCCTAGGCAGCTGTGTGCATTATGCACCTGCTGTAAGTCCACTGGGAAAGGAAGATGGCTTGTAGGTGGCAATGACCCGCATACTGACATAAACCCAGCTACACAGACCTGGCCCCTGCACACTAAAGCTGCTCCCTGAACAGACACCTCTAAAAGTGGCATCTCTTCTTCAAGTTTCTCACAGGCTTACAAATGCTTTTTCTCCAGCATTTGGACTGGCTGCCTCTGGAAATACCACATGGAATGCCTCGATGAAAGAGACCCAACAGACAATCCGGGAAGACCAAACCAAATGACCTGCTGCTCTCTTTTAGTTAGCTGACCAAACAGGCCAACAAGAAAACAGGACACGGCTAATGGTCACCTCTGCAGACAGCATGTGGTGGATACTGCTCAGCTTCAATATCAGTCTGCTTCTGTCAGGATGGAATGTTTATAAACAATTGCAGCCGTACAAGTTTTGACATGCATGTGTTCACTCAGAACTGGTACCATCAACTATGATCTGAGACTCAGCACCAATACAGCTGACAATGGACTGAGAATAATACGATCTGTCTTCTACAGAATGCTAGTACAGAGTAATGAGTACAGAAGAGATGGGATTGATGGGATGTGTGACATGGGAATATTGATATTACCACCAACGAGACATGGCACATGAGGGAGGTTGGATGTGGGAATCACATACCATACTTTTTTCACAATACTGTTTCTGTGGGTTTTCTTCTGTTTGCGATCTATTTGCCATTCAAAAGGTGCAACAGTTAAACATGAAATGTTGATACAATCAAACATATAAAAATGTATATAAAGAAACTGAGACTCAACTGATATCAAATATTCAATCAAGGAATAGAGAAAAGACATTAAGACTCAAATGATATGAAATATTCAATCAAGGAATAACTACCAGTAACTTCAACATCATTTCTTTTCATCCAGTACATGTTTATAGCCAGCCCACCACTCTGGTCATCCAGTACATGTTTATAGCCAGCCCACCACTCTGGTCATCCAGTGCATGTTTATAGCCCAGCCCACCCCTATGGTCAACCAGTATATGTTTATAGCCCTGCCCACCCCTCTGGTCATCCAGTACATGTTTATAGCCAGCCCACCACTCTGGTCATCCAGTACATGTTTATAGCCAGCCCACCACTCTGGTCATCCAGTACATGTTTATAGCAGCCCACCCCTCTGGTCATCCAGTACATGTTTATAGTCAGCCCACCACTCTGGTCATCCAGTACATGTTTATAGCCAGCCCACCCCTCTGGTCATCCAGTACATAATTATAGCCTAGCCCACCACTCTGGTCATCCAGTACATGTTTATAGCCAGCCCACCCCTCTGGTCATCCAGGGCAGTCAATCCAGTTAAGGCTGGAAACCGAAGCTGTACAAGACAATTCAAATTCTGGTTAAGAGATGAATGCACAGGGCCAAAATCATCATCCTCATTATGTATGGTCATTTCATATGAAACATACTAGTATCTTGTAAAAGCTTAAAAACTACATTAGGAGAACCATCTCTGGAGCCCTGGGTTTGTTATTAAGAAGTCAATTATGTAGTGCTTATGTCTTGCATTGTGCAAGTCCCAACATTCACTAAGATGGTGAGTGCTGAGTGGCTCATCACTCTGTCTGAACCAAGTTCCAGCATTCAAAGAGATGATTAATGCTGAGTGGCTCATCATAGCGTGGGCCAACTCCCAGCATTGAATAAGATCATATGGGTGATTGCAGAATGCATGTCTGATAATCTGTACAACTGTGTCTTCTTTCTGACAGATATGTTGTGACTGATATGAACTTAATCTCATGATTAAAACCAGAGAAAATGTGCAGTGGACATCAACAACAGTAACAAAACTATATTTAACCCCAAATGGAAGAAAAACGGAACATATCATCAACACAACTCAACATCAAAAATAGACAATGGAGTACCTTTTAAAACACTCACATCTCTTGCTTACATGTAACAAGAATAAACATCAAGGCAATCAAAAATGTCATGCTGAAAACATCAACCAAGCAGATTGTAATCTGCCTGTTTCACTGGGTTTAATATTGCCTCTTGCGAAATCCGATTATATAGCACAATGCGCGCGCGCGCGTGCATGCGTGTGTGTGTGTGTGTGTGTACATGTAAGTGTGTTTGTGTATGACATAAGTGTATGCATGATTGTATTTGCATTCATGTATGTATGTCCTGCATTGAAAATCTCTATATGTTACATGATCACAGCAAAGAGACTTGTATCCTTATCTCTACTGTTCATCCTTTCAGCTTGCATTGATCCAAACACCACCTTCAACTCTTTCGGGGACAATGGTTTTCATTTTACTTCTGATCGCATGCAAAGCCTTTGTTTTCTATTGAATTAGCAAAGGCTGTCCATTAAGAAAACTCTGAACACATTTAACTCAAAAGGTATTCAAAAAAGATTATTCCATGAGAGAAAAAATATATAAAGAAGTTGGTGACAAGATCTGGCAGCCTGTCTAGTATTAAGAAGAGTGCAAGTCTCAGTTTGACATTAACTTCCAATTTTAAGTCGTACACTGTATCAGAATTTATTTGTGGTGTCATGTACAGTACTATAATTCAATTGTAACATTGTGTAAGTTTAACCTGGGTAAAAGAGAATGGTAACTGTGATGTTTTTTTTTGTTTGTTTGTTTGTTTTGTTTTTAAAAAGTCATTATGGATAGATGATTTCATATGTCTGATTCTGTATAGAAACTGACAGCACAACCAAAAAATTTGGGTTCAGAAGCCTGTGGAACATACTATCAGTTGATGCTACTGATGCTGATTACAATCTTGCATTCAGCTATCATAAGACATTTTCCAGTTTCAACAATGTATAAAGAATGTGAACTGAAAGGTCCAGTTTTTGCTTTAGGCTTTCAACATTTTTGGAGAAAGGCATTTAATTCATTTGTCAGTAATTTCAAGAGAACAAATTTCAGTGAGTATTTTTCATTTTACATGGTGTGAGAATGAAAATGTTTAGTAATAATGTGACTCAGGGATCACAACAAAAAGCAAGATCCTCCTACAGAATAATTCAAAACTGCCATCTAATCTTAAAAACTAATGAACATAACTAAAAAATTGAATTGTATGACTTTTCATGGGAAAGAATTCAATTTTCTTATGGCCGCAGTATACTTACAATACTTGCATTCTTTTATGAAGTGTTCCACCTCAGTGAAACACACATGAAATCATCTTGTAACAAAAGGGTAGTAACTGGTTTTGAAACAGATTTCACAAACTTCCAGACATTGGATTTGTCAACAACAAAAAAAAGAAAAAGAAAAAGAAAGAAATAACATAAAGAATGTGATGCCCTTAGCATACAATAAGTCTCTCTTTCTCTTTCCTCCTCTTTCATTTGTACAGGACACACTCTCCAAAACTTTGCTGAGCTTTGTGTGCTTGTGTACATGCATGCATGTGTGTGTGAGTCTTCATGTACGTGTTTAAAAGACAGAGAGAGAAACTTTCAGTCAATATTTGATCAGCCACACAAACATGCACACAAACTCAACACACACACACATGCTCATCAATACAGCCAGCGGAAACTAAAACCCCCACAAGGACTTTCTAAAACTCTCGAGTGATGGTACTTTGGGTTCTCTATCTGAATAAGTAAGAGGTATTTCAAGACTGAACCATTTCCTCATCATGTCACTGATAATTCCAAGGCTACCAGCACCAGTGATTTTTTTTTTGTACCTTTTAATGTTGAGTATATTTTTTTTCTTCAACCAAGTGAAAACAAGGTAAAGTACTTCTGCTGGCCATCTGCCATCATACTATGAATCTGCAATGCCATTTCCACAAAAGTAGCAAATAATCATAATGCTGCGGTGGTTGACTGAGTACATCCAGCATTACGAGGTAACATGCTGTTCAAACTGAAACTGAAAGAGGCAATGACACTTAGCCAGGCCAGGCTTTTAAGCGGTATACTGCAATAAAATGGTCAACACTGATATTACAACAGTCAACATCTGATTTGTCTGGAGAAAAAAAAAAAATGATCAGGAATGTCGTAAATGCACCAACAAGCCATACAGTTTATCACAGTAGTTAAGCTTTTCCAGGACATATAAACCATCACACTGCTTTTGCTTAAACATGCAAAGCCAGGAATATGGAGAGCAGAAATTGTGCTTTAGCTCATACAATCATGTGTTCTAAAAGTGACATTGCAGTATCATGTCTAATCCCTAATCCAATACTTGAGGCAACGCATTAATCTCAGGTGCAAGGTGCCCTTAGACACCGTGACAAAACCTAGCAAAATCTCAAGCAGATCTTCCAGTTTAAAAAAAAAAAAAATGAGAAAGGACAATAATAAGTAAAACCTGAATACTTCATGTCAAGACTTACCATTCACTAAAGGCCCACAGGCTGTGTAGATCCCTTTGTCAACTATCTGAAGTTTGAACAGATGACAAACTATGCCTGACTAGCGAGGCAAGTTCCATTTTTCCCGTCAAAATGGTCTTTTGGGGATTTGGGAGTTCATTAGTTACAATATGAGGCTTGATGCATCAGATTATTAGTCCACATCACGTTTTTATCTTTGAATCACCTCTGAATGGTGACATAATTTATGCAATAAATCAGAGCCATCTCAGCCTGATGGCCAGATCTATTGCATCCCTTGTTGCACACTTTTCTGGCTCTAGGAGATCCACCACAGTTCAGCAGGTGTAGTTTGCCGCCCATTGCCCAGCTATTCTTAAGCTCAGATTAGACAGATGGTCATTTCTGTCAAGCACTTGCAGTGTCCCATTACCAAGTGGTCTAAGAAGCAAAGCAGATGAAGTTCCCTAATACATCATTGCTCTCATGTGTCCACTTCAGGTCTGAACACCTGAGACAGTTTACGCGTGTGGAGTTTGGCAGCTACAGGGGCATAACTCCGCACCTCACAGAGGTCACCCTCAATTTTATGCCATTCATTCCTCAAAATGTCCAGTCGACATACCACATTATGCCTGTTGATCTTGAAAGGAGACCTCTGATGCTCCACCATTCCACAGGCATAGACAGATCCATTAATCTGCATCAGACCTGCGTTGAACATGTTCACAGGCAAATACGGTCCTGCCCGCCACTCATCTGTAGCTATGTTATAAATCTCCACAGAGCGCAGGGATTCCCTGTGGATTGTTCGTGATGTGTGAGTGTAGATCTGACCCCCAGCTACCATGATCTCATCGTCTATAACACAAGCGCCAAAGTTGAACCTTGGTGTATGCATACTGCTCAAAGTGGTCCATACCATAGTTCTAGGATCAAACTTCATCACTGTGTTGTGTGGTGTCACACCTGAACGACCCCCTAGTATGTAGGCCTCACCACCAAAACTAACAGTGCTCAGGTCCACTACATTCATAGGCATCATACCTACGTAGCTCCACTGGTTCTTTTCAATGTCATAGCATTCACAGATCTCTGTTGGGTGTTGGTTCATGGCCAAGCCCCCAAAACTGAAGATTTTTCCATCTATGTGAGTCAGAGAGAAGTTGGACTTTGGAAACAGCATTGGAGTCTTGGGTATCCACCTATTGTGATCATTGTCATATAAGTAAAAGTCTCTGCGCACCGACTCCTCTTCATCAAAGTCATCAAAGGAGTCTTCATCAGAGGCAGTATCTCCATAACTTTCATGGTAGATGTAGTTCCCACCACCTGCATATATATTTGTGTCATCAGCCACAACAACGGCTGGGTCTTCAACACAGTAATAGCCACTACGCCCCTCACAGTCAGGGAACATAGCCATCTGAAAGGCCTCTCTGGTGAGGGGGTTGTAGCAGTTGATGTAAGACTTGCTCTGAGTCAGTCCACCCAACAACAGAATGCAGTGCTCAGGTTTGATCATGCCTGTACGCAGAGAAAAGGAGAAGTCATAGTCACCAGTGTAAGACTGAGGGTTGCGCTCAAAATCCCTCATGTCTGACAGGATTTCCTGGCAGGTCTGTGACCGCTGGATCATGAGCATGGGGGCGATGGACTCGTGGACATATTTGGGCGGCAGGAGAGGAAGGCGTACCCTGGCAAGCAGCTGGCCAATGTGAGGTGAGCGATCCTCCATGTCATAGTTCACCCAGGACAGAGCTGCCTCCCACACCACCTGTTTCACACAGAGCAGAGGAATCTTTCAATAAAAACAAGGGAGACAGTTTATGACACCATCATTTGAAGCAGGAGAAAAAAGATCTCCCGCAGACTCTTGTAATAATTCTTGTCAGCAATCAGTTCTACCTCCAGTTTCTGTGGTGGGCTGTCTCATGATGACCTGGTGCTCTGGCCATAACAGGATGAGTCTGGGGGTGTGACGGTGTGTATTGGAAAGCTGGAATGAGCGGCATAGGAGTAATGCCACTGGGTAGGTACAGGGACACAGCTCGCCCAACCCTGTTATCAACTTAAACCTAACAATACTTATTCAACTACTTAAATACTTTTCAAGGTCAAAGTGTTTTGAGCTAACGTGGATTATGGGGTAAAGGGATCTAAGAGTTAACAAAAGACAACGACAGCAGGCAAACAGAAAGGGAAGGAGTCCAAAGGGCATTTTATCTGCTCATGTACATTTTAGGATGATTTGTCTGATATTTAAGAAACACTTCAACAATTCTCAAGAAAAGCTTCAGAGTTGTGTTGACATTTCATTCTTCAATCCACAGTCACAACTGGCATGCCTGTGAAGGACAGCCATGGCTGGTGTAAGAGGAATCCCACAATGTAGCCACCATACCACTGCATCAAGATGAAGCATAGTGTCCACTGAAGTCTTCCCCTTGTCTCACACTTTTGTTGGTCAAATAGCAGAATGAAGATTCTAGATCTTATTCTTGCACCTCAATCTAAGGTGGCTGAAAATACTTCAAGATGTTTTCAACACTATATCCCCAGGGGTGTCACAGGACTTACCCAGTAACCAGACCAGAAAAGGATGAAAACTAGTCTAAAAAAAAAAGAATAATCTGTTTTCAAATTTTCCAGGCTGTAAAGTACGAGTGTGGAGGTAGGGTGGTAAGGGTAGAGATATAGGTGGTGAGGTGGTGATGGTAAAGAGGGTGAGGATGGGGGTAGGGGTGGAAGTCTTCCAAATGTTTGAATAAATCAGCTGAGGAATGGGGCGGAAGGGGAAGGGTGCTGACAATCAGCAAGAAGACAAAATGGATTGATTTTATTCCTCCAGTTTTGTTCTTAAATCTTTGAGCATTACACTTATCAAAGCCAATAATACCACTTCTTCCTTTTTCTGACACACAACTCCAGTGCTGAAATATCTTCAGTCTCACTTACTAAATTTCTCAAGAATGTCAAGGCCTTTCAAAGTCAACATGTCGAACTACAATGCACACAGCAGAAACTGTAAAATCACAATGGTCCTAATGATGGCAAAATCTGGTTTTGACCACTCTGAACAAAGATCACTTATTTTGCTGAAAGTAAGTCAACCAGTTCTCTATTCTTTAAAAGGAATTTAAAACAACTCTGCCAGTTAAAATGGACAAACAAATTACAAGACAAAACACGTGTTTCGACCTCATAGGTCTTCTTCAGGCAAGATGAACAACATGCAGGACAATGAAAACGATGAACGAGCCATCACTTATTTTCTCAAATTCAGTGAAAGATGGACGTTGAATCAATGCCCATCTTGCCCCGAATTTGAGAAGATAAGTGATGGCTCACTCTTTGTTTTCATTGTCCTAAATGTTGTTTATCTTGCTTGAAGAAGAAAGAAAAAGATACACCCAAAGGTGCAGGAAGGACCCAGAAAAATACTGTCCTCAACTGCCAAACAAACCAGCTGGGAGCAATCTTGCACCACCCTTGGAAGCCGTCAGTTTCCACCTGCAGTCACCTCACTGTGAAAGTCATCCAGTTCTCCACCGTTTATCCTAGGAAATCCTCACAAGACTGGAAAAAGTGGGCCCTCAAAAACATAGTTAAAAACAATTTGCTAACTATCAGTCACTCCATTCATTACAGAATTATCACCCAGAGGACCTCATTTCCTTGTGAGAAGATCGACAAGGCTAGCAAAGACAATGGACCTCTGGTAAACTTACAAAACTTTGCCGGACCAGAAAGGCAATTTTCTTATTTCTTTTCAGTCTGAGCCTGAAAAGTGGTGCCTATATATCTCTTTAGCACTCAACATCTGAGTTGCAAAGTACTTTTTCTGAACACAGAATATTCAGATTAGAATGCGTATTGGTCTAGCACAAACCACAGTTTGTTTTTCTTTCTTTATATTTTCTTTGGATTTATCTTTATCACCCTTTTGTCTTCATTTCTTTCAATCTAATTGAGGCTTTTTCTGATTTTTTTTTTAAAAATTGGGATTTTAAACTGCTTCAAACAGAAACAGCTGGCAACAGTGAATAAAATTGTTATCCTCTTCACCTGATTTTTTAAGTTCAAATGTCTCTTTTCAATTTGTCTTATTATTTCTACTCTTTCCCACCATGCAGTCAAACAATACTAAGAGAGTAATTTCCCTTGCTATATCCTTCTTCACTAGTACAAACTACAAAATGTCTTTTTCTACCATGGGAACAAGTAACTTTTCTGGAAAGACTGTGCATCAAGTTCAGACGGGAAAACATTATGAAGTGATGTGAAATGTCTTATATCAACATTGTGCTCCTATGACTCTGGGCAGAATTACACAAAGAAGTAACACACAAAAACCAGCATACCACCTAGCTCCACGGACTTATGATAGAAGAATAGTGATTGGTTTAAGACTGTGACTTCAGATGGGTTGACCCTGAGAAGTTTAATACTACACTTCACTTTCTTCTGGTCCCAGAAACTCCAGATAGGATTACACCGAAAAGTAGTATAACACTGCCTTGCCCGTGTGCCTTCAGACAGAACTGCACTGAGAAGTAAAGGAATAAAGATTATGCTGCCCCTGTGACTTCACACGGAACCACAGTAAGAGTTCATTCAACAGTAATTCAGGGAGGGGCTTAAAAACTACCGTTCAACAGAGCTGACTGATATTTGCAGACACACAAAGCACATAAATAAATACAATAAAATGTCCCTTCATTGATGGAACAAATAATTTTGAATATGACCCTGTTTGGGTGTGTAGAAAACCACAAAATGTTTACATAGATATATAAAAATATCCATTTTTGGAGTTGTTTTTCATTCCAAACCCTGACATACACAAACTACAAACACACTCAGTGAGCACCTCACCTCTTCCTTTTCCACATTCAGCTCATCAGAACTCAACAAATCTGCCAGCTGACTGAAGCTAAGGTGCAGGAACTCCTCTGTCTGGCTCACAAGGGTGAAGTTCTTCTCAATGAACTCACGAGCCTTCTGAGCCAGCTCCTGCAAACTATGAGCATTGGCAAACTCGTGAATCCCTATGCAGTTGTTGACATCCAGCTGCATCTCCATGAACTTGGCACATGCCCTCTGGATGGGCATCATCTCCAGGAGTGAGGCTGTAGCTAGTAGGCTTTGAGCATTCTGTCGGGTGACTTCCACCTGCAGGATTCAAATTCCCTTTGAGATCATAGTGTGTGTGTGTGTGTGTGTGTGTGTGTGTGTGTGCATGTGTGTGCATGTGTGTGTGTGTGTGTGTGTGTGTGTGTGTGTGTGTGCACATGCGCGCATGCACGTATGTATGTTGTGCATGTGTATATGTGTGTGTGCGTATATGCATGCATGCACATAAGCACATGTATTTGAATGTTCTTGTGTGTATGTGTGTGTGTAAGTGTGTGTGTGTGTGTGTGTGTGTGTGTCTGTGTCTGTGTCTGTGTGCATGTGCATGAGCCTGTGTGTGCATGCCTCTGAGCATGTATGCAAGCATGCATGTATGTGTATGTGTGTGTGTGTGCATTAGTTCATGTACACTAAGAATGAGAGAGATAAGAGTTAATATACATATGCAGGCCCTGTCAAGCACCTGAGAAGTATTCAGGGCATCAAAAATACTTCCTATATGTATAGATGAAGTTTTGAGTGAGTTCAACTGGGCAACGACTGTCAAGACCATTGTTATTTACCATATCCCAAACTCGTGTTAAACATCAATAAAGCCTTTTTGTGGTTGAAAAAATACAACATAGCAAAATATTTTTTATGGTTCATATCCAAAGTGTCCGATAACATAAACAGTCTCTTTGATACAAACAATTCCTTTGAGTCTCATAGGTATTTCTTATTTCTCAATGCAATAATTATGCATAAAGACTCAGATTTCAAGAAAATAGAGATTACTCAATTTCTTTAGATTATTACAATGTACATCTGCCATATAATGATATATTGATTCTTCATAATGATGTGTAAATGACACTGTTTTAACATGGAGATATTCCGGGACAGAGGCTGTGACAGCGTCTCCAGCTTTAACCCACAATCATATGAAAAATTCTCAAAGAAAGGTCCATTACCTGAAAGGGTTGCCTGATACCTTAATATGAGGACACTGTTTCTGTAAGAGACAGATCCAGCTAGTCCAAACAATGCAGAAATGATGATTGAAAAAAAGGCTAAAAAACTACTGACAATAACCTCAGGGTGAGGCTGTTTCACTTTTCCTCCCTTTACCATCATTCATTACCTTTCCTGTGTAGGCAAAATCTACCAGGGCCACCACTGAGCTGGCATCCACTTCATGCAGTGTGACCTTTAACTGCTTGCTTTCCGACATATCTGAAGTGAACATGGCACGGAAATATGGACTGGCAGCTGACAGTACATTACGATGACATGGTATTTCTGACTGGCCGACACATATATAGACATCGATGAGCAGCCGTTCATCAAACATGGTCTTCAGCTCTTCCAGAAGCACCAAATGATGATCTTTATATTCATAGGGCATTCTCTCCATGCTGAACTAGCTGCACAATGTCTGCTGGGCACTCCCTGGCTTCTCTTCCGGTCTTGTTCTCCTCCTATGATGTGTGGCACGGTTGAAATTTGTCCCATTGAGGAGTTTCTTTACTCTGCAACGAGCAGAGGAGATTATGAAGAATTGAGAAAGAAAAAAGTATGTTGACAATAAAGGCTAAAAACAAACAAATATACAAAAAACCCACTTGCCTAAAGCACTGTCACTCTCCTTCCCTATAGCAAATGCATCACCAAAAACATTGTTTCTTAATTAACACAAGAGTATCATTAACACATCCTTAACTACACCATATTTTCATATTACAAGAAATTTATGAATGCAATTGTATAATGAAAGATTGACCAGCAGGAATCTATCTAATGTTGTACAACAACAACTTACATGGAAATTAACTCACACTCCAATGATATAACTTTAAACCCCCCAAGACAATATGAAAAGTTCTACAACACAATATATAATGATAAAGATTATTATCTACTCTTCTGCGTTTTCCCTCTCCCTGCCTCAGCCCTGTCGCTTTGCATCTTTCAGCCGCCCTCCTCTGTCACCACACCTCACCGAAAATGGAAACAAATCCTCTTAGGATGCTGCAAATGTTGAGCTCCTGGCTGGACTGTCAGAAAGAGAGGATTTACACAAACTATGAAACGCTTTATTTTAGACGTAGACACATACAAATGCTTCCTCTCCCGTCCATCTTTTCTTCTTTTTTTCTTTCTTTTTTTTTCTTTCAAGCTAAACGTAAGCAGTCTCATTGCCAAACTGGTGGTAAAGGACCCATTTCGAAAGAAAGGATTGCAGGTTCAATACCTGTCCATTTTTGTAGTTATATGAAAACCAGTCCTGACATATGTCATACGGCTTTACATAAATTCACTGATACCACCATATGCAATGTAACAAATTGATAAGACCAAGAAACAAAATTTTTACAATTACCTTGGCCACTATATGAATCACACTCAGATAAAAAGGGATAAGAGAAAGTGAGGCAGAAGATGTGGTTAAAAAAAATTATTTTTTTTGTTCAATTCCAATTTTCAAGCGCCATGTTGCCTTTCACTTATAGTTTATGGACTAGCATCACTGGCAAAATGCTGCTCGCATGCACACACACACACACACACACACACACACACACACACACACACATACCCACAAACACAACATGAAAGTACCTCAGCCTCCTTTCATTTGATACAGAGCGACCATGAACACCTTTGTTCTCACGCTTTCAAGAAGTTGATTAATTTTCCTTCCACCTTTCATTGTTTCTGTCCACATTTACTTTTTTGTTTTAAAGATTGCAAGGAAGCCCTAGAAAATGCCTTTTTTTTCTTTTCTTTTCTTTTCTTTTTTTGTTCTTTACTGAATATGCGTATCCATTGAGAAGCGTTTAAGCTGCCTCTTGCAACTTGCATGTTGATGAAGACTTAGACCAAATGGTTGGTGACAAGACAGAAGTCCATGGACAAGTCATCAGAACATTAAAAAAATGGAATGAGCTCAGACAAAAGCAAATGTTTTAGTTGCCACTCCGACAACCAGCAGCAATCACCATGTTGCTGAGCACACCTTGAAAGAATGGATCACTTCAAGTACCAGGTGTCCAGTGTGAAACAGGACAGCAGCCTAATGAAGAAAGATCTAGTTGCAAAGTGAGATGACTGCAGGCGGAAATCTGAACAAATCTTAAATAAATGTTAGCGAACTGCCAAGAAAAACATGGACAAATGAGTCACAAAACAAAACAAAACATGACGCATTTCAACCTCTTAGGTCTTCTTCAGGCAAGATACAAACAAATAGGACAACCAAAATGAACCAGTAACCACTCATCTTCAATCACTTCAGCGCAGGTAGGCGTTGAATCATTCATGTAAATGGTGGTCTCTGTCTTACTATGCAAATATGAGAACTGAATACTGATACCATAACAGCAAATCTCAAGGGAAAAATCCAGACCATGCTTTGAAGCCTAAAAGCATAATGGATAATAATGTTTATGAAACATGAATACTGTGTACACCTGTGTATATATATATATATGTGTGTGTGTGCAGGGGTGAGTGAGGGTGGGGGTGGGGGGAGAGAAAGAGAGAGAAGAGAGAGAGAGAGAATGCTGTGCATGTACATTAAAATTTCAAGTGTACATGTACATCATGTATTTATTTCTGGATCATTTTCCCAAGCGATTCAATTTTAAAATGAACTGTTCTTAACTTGGTCATTCTTAATCACCACTTTTGTAATTTTGATTCATTAAGGTTTTCTTACAAAGGACTAAAACATCTTATCTCTTGACTTCCTAACGCTTTTCCCTTACCTTCAAAGCAGTTTATGGAGTACCTTCCCTCCCTTTTTTTTGTACCTAATGAAATTCATCATGTGATACCATTCCTGGGAACTAAAACTACCATTTAGTGACACATTTCTATTTCACTGTTTTCAATTTTTAATTCAGAATTGGAAACAAAGACTCAAAGTTTGAAATAAGACTTTGCTCTGTACGGCTTGTAGTATGCTTACTGCCATGATGGTCCCTTTAAATCAAGCTATCAGTGAACGTGGCATCTAAGCCTGTTGAAAAGTCTTTAAATCAAACAGGTTTTAATACGCTGGCAGCAATGCAGCAGTTTTCTTTTCAAATATTTTTGTATCACCATGAATTACATGCATTTTCTACCAAAAGAGTCTCAACAATTGTGGTTGATAAACCTTGCTCTGTACAAAAGAAAGAATGGCAAGGTGTCAAGTGACTTTACCAACTGTTACAGTAGTGTCAGATGAAAGTCTGCTGGTCAGACATCCTTCATTTTGGAACTCTACAACTTTCACATTGGCCTTAACATGTTGCACCAGACTTTCATACATAACAAAATATTTTAGAAAATGTCACACACTGAAACTGAAGATCATGTGCATTAAACGAAAGAAAGGGTGTGATTGTGTTTACACAGAAAAATGATCAAATGGCATGAGCAAGCACCAAAATTACAGTACTGGATACTTGCTACATTCAGTTTACATGTGTGATTAAATGGAGAAACACAGTCATTACTGCATATTCTTAGACTGTACTTTGGCTTGGAAAGTTATGAATAATGTACTAAAAGGTACTTTCATTTACCGTGAAAGGAAAGGACTTACTTACCTGTGGGGAGCCACTTGGCAAAGGTGTTAAATCAAGCTTGTCTTTGTAGCTAAGAAATAGCTTGCCAACATATATGCATTGTGACATGCCTGAAGTTTTTTATAGAGCAAATCAAATAAAATGAAACAATACAAACAAAAAGATTTCATCAGCAATGTAAAATTTCAATCTTAGTTGATGGAATCTTCTCTTTATTTCATTTGATTTCTATAAGTTTTTTTTTTTTGAGAGAATCTTTCTAGAGCCATTTTTGCTTCCTTAACCTCTTCTGCTGATCTGCTCATGCCAGACATAGATAGATAGATAGATAGATAGATAGATAGATAGATAGATCACACACACACACACACACACACACACACACACACACACACACGCATATATATATATATATATATATATATATATATATATACATGTGTGTGTGTGTGTGTGTGTGTGGTGTGTGTGTGTGTGTGTGTGTTTCTAAAACTGTCAAAGTACACATTTAATGCTTACAATAACATAAGTTGGTATTATTACTATCACTATCACTATTATATGTTTGTGTTCAGTCCATTAATAAATATAGTTTTGTCATATACATAAAAATATATGTAATGCAAAAAAAAGCCTGATGCGTAATTCTTTTTGGAAAGTATGGTGTGAGCTTCAGATCTCATTTTAACTGCATAAACACTGAGGCCCACAGATGTTCACAGAGAAGGTCAAAGGCTTTCAATTTTGGAAAGATCTGGCAACATGCTGAGGGGAGAAAAAAGTTTGTTTTTGTACTTTTTATTGTCTAGAAAATATGAACGTTTCTAGAGCTGCAAAACATATTTCATAGTGTCACCCTTGACTCAAAATTTTATTTCCCCCAAAATGATTTTTCTTTTTCTCAAACACAACAGGATCACAGATTTTCGGACTTCCAGTTCACTCTCAAACACATGCATTGGGGCAAAGAACTGAAAAACTAAAAATCTGTAACTTTTTGTTTACGTTGTTAAAGCGTACAAGAACAGTCTAATGACTTGATTACAACTTCTCTTTGATGTTCCCCAAATAATGTTAAAATCTAACAATTTACAACAGTTTGATAATGACTCACAATTATGATGCAAGTCATAGGGATCATCAGCCAAAATGATTCACTTGACATGTCATGTATGGTGCCCTATGCTGAGCATTTGTATAACCTTTCATAAATGATGCTATTGACATTGTTGTTATTGTTTTTTTTTTTTTTTTTTAGAAATAATCTGAAGATTACACACACAACAATCAGAATCCACGAGAAACCATATTTTTGCATAACTTTACAAATATGCAATACAGCTGTCAAAATCAAATTATGTCTACAGCTGTCACACCTGACATTTTGCTAGATTTGGGTTGTAAATTAATTTTTTATCAAGAATTAAATGCTTTAATGATTTGAACCAACCAAAAGACAATTAAATGTCATTTTACGCTCTGCTATTTCACTCATCTGTAATTGGTTTTATTTTACGCAACTCCTCCCCACCCCTTCACAAACTAAGCAAAACATTAAGCAACTTGCAAATGTATGATCTCGCGACGAACGTACAATACTTTATATAGTTTATGTGTTCCAACTTCAACGTCGCACTGCACTGCGAATACAAACAGCACATATCGAGCAAGAAGCTGCATGCCTTCGCTTCCAAAATCGATGTGCGTGTTGCTAATAACAGCTCTCTCCAATCGGTCTGTGAGTCATCGCTTGGCTAAAGATAACTCTGGCATCAAACTGCCCACACAGACAATCGGATGCAGACATGCCATGGCACTGCCGCTGCCACAAAGAATACATTTCGTGGCACCTCAGGGCACATAACACACACGCTGCCATTTTCCTTCCTGCTCGAATCTGCCGTATCTGGTTCACCAGAGGGACTCCTGCACGTCTGCCCAACTTTAGAAACTAGATGTATTGATCGTTTACAAAAATTCTAGGCATAATACAGAGCAAAAGTTACTCCAAGATCAGGTCAATCGCATCACACAATGCCTGCATATGCATCACATCACACACAAAGCCCGTTGCATTTAAAGTCACCAGTTGCTTCTTTGCTTGGATTGAGCAAAGGATTGCTTAATATTGCTGCCTTACCTGAAGACAAAATAATGATACGTTTGCACCACTGAAACGGGTGCCTTCAGAAGAACAGTCTTGTACACGCCGCCTCCAGCTTACTGGGTCAACCGTCCATCACGTCACCAATGGTAAACAAAGGGAGACAATTCTACTGCTTGACGGCAGAACGAGTTACCTGTGCTAAAATGCCGCAAGAACTTCACAGTTATTATTTTGTATTGTGGTTGCTTGTGGTTCTTGGTTTCATTTCCAATAGATGTCACCTAATCATCATTTGATGGAATGCTGATGCAAGGAAAGAGAAGGAGAAATAAAAAAAAAAAAAACTTGTAAAGAAATTCAATGTTAAAAGTTTCAGTGTTCGAAAAAGTTCAGACGTCCCTTTCGCGATCGACGGGGTCAAGGATCAGCTGTGGTTTTCATTCTAACGTACCTCGCCATATGACATATGACAGAAACATTGAAAATCTTCAGAGTGAAGAAGACAAACGATCAATTATAAAAGGAAAAAAAATAATAATGAAAAAAAAGAAGGGTAATTTTTTTCAGAGTCAAGAAGAAAAACGATCAATTATAAAGAAATAAACGAATGAAAAAAGGAAGGTAACTTGCATCAGTGGTGAAACAATCACATGCGTAATTACATTAAAGCTAGTCGTGCTTAGCTGCTTGCGGATCTTTATTCGCCAAACGTGCATGTAGACTAAAGCCGCTGACTTAATGTGACATAACAAACAATGAAACTTCCCCAGAAATTAACTCTAAGTTAAGCTGACATCTGCCGCAACAAAAGAAATATGCGTTTATGTTTCTAAAAGCTGGAGTGGTCTTTTGATCTTGAACATTGTCGCAGTGTACTCAGAGACGAACAGAAACAACTGTAGCCTATACACTGAGGTAGTCCAATTCGGTATGGCTGATAATGAAAGCCAGAACTCTAAATGAGGGATGGAGTGGGACGGAAAATAGATCCGCTGTAAAAAAAAAAAAAAAAAAACATTGTCGCAGTGTACTCAGAGACGAACAGAACAACTGTAGCCTATACACTGAGGTAGTCCAATTCGGTATGGCTGATAATGAAAGCCAGAACTCTAAATGAGGATGGAGTGGGACGGAAATAGATCCGCTGTAAAAAAAAAATATATATATATAGCAGGACTTCTCCAGTTCAAGAAGAAAAGGCAGCGTGTTCTTCCTCCCCCTCCACTCTCTTTCTCCCGAGTCCTCCCAGTCTGTTTTACAGCATGGAAAACATGATTGCAGAGGACACATTCAGAAATAACAATGTCGGTGATTGTGGTGTGGCAGAATGTGCACGGTCGTGTGATGAAAAACCTGGCACACATACACAATCAATGACATTCCGTCGATGAGGTGGTGGTGGGAAATACCTGTGCGACTGATAGTGGTGTTAATCATGATGCTAGTGAAAGTAGTGAACGTGCCGATAGTGTAACCTACTCTATACTTCTGCCAATGAACATTCCATGTATATGAAACTCTCAGCGGCCATCAAACAGTGTACCAAGAAAGTGACAGACAAAACACTGTATTCAATGAAATAATGACATGCTTTGCAAATAATGTCAAAATAAGGCAAAAATGGGGAACATTGTGAGAAATAGTTTTAAGGCAGAAGACCGTCCCTACAACCGAACTGGTGAGGATGGAAATCCTGATCTGGGTTACAACATGACTTTTTTTTTTTTTTTTTTTTTTTTTTTTTTTGCTGGTCCCCAGCCTCTGCGCCACCTCAGAGGCAGTGCACCCACGCCGCTCATTCCGACACCCCGTCCACAGTCACAGCCCGGTCGGCCCCGCCGCAGCCCCGGCTCCGGCAATCCACAGGGAGCAGTCAATGTCAAGTCGTCAAGAGGCAACCCACCGGAGGAGACACTGCACTGCTGCCGAGTCACTTCGGTGGTTTTCAGTGGCGCCTGTTCTGATCTAACATACGCAGGACACCACCTACTAAGACCCCTACTGACGACAATGATTGCTTAGTCGCGGAGTCGGCGTGAGTGAGCCTCCAGAGGGCGCCACCACGTCCGTCCAACGACAGCCCCCATGGACTCGCCGATACTGGACCCACCAACGGAACCAAACCAAGACCAAAGACGTGGAGAGGACATCGAAATTGAGGTCACCATGAGAGCAGGGCATGAAGGGCCACAGAATTTGAGACTTTTTTTTATGCTGATCGATGAGAATGAGGATGATTAAGATGATGTTACGGATTTCCATTTCGGGCTGAGACTACATGACAGGGCTGTACTCCACGCTTCCTTTCATAATATATCCCGGCGTCAACCAGGCCCGAGAGATACAGGCACCTGCAGTGTTCGTCAAGAAATTTGAGCAACACTCTCAGAGACGCATCCATTAAGTGGATGAAACTCGACTGTGTGGTCCCAGTCTTCCCAACTGAGTCCGCAGCAAACTCAGCTCTGGGTAGGAGCTGGTCGGGACAGAAAAACCCACATGACTCTGATGGGATTCGAACCCACGACCTCCCAGCCGGGAATCCGCGACGCTAACCACTTCGCCACGGCGGCTGGTACAACCTGACTTTTGTCTGGATGCTAAACAATTCTCCTCGCATTGACTGTATAACCGTTACTGTGATGTTCATATGCTGCATCGTCATAACATCCTTGATATGGTTTCCTTGTCATGAAAAACTTTGATATCTTTTTCGTATTCATGTTCATTCAGGTCAATTCTTTCAGTTATTTCCCTTTCCCCCAACCCCTTACTGTAAGAGGCTCAAAAGCTCGAAACAATAAATTAGTCGTAGTCGTATTCTCTCGCCCTCCCCTCCCCCACCACCACTCTGTGTGTGTGTGTGTGTGTGTGTGTGTGTGTGTGTGTGTGTGTGTGTGTGTGTGTGTGTGAAATTGATTAATACTTTATTTTATGTGGCCTGAGTTTGTTGTCTTGCAATCTATAAAAAAAAAAAAAGGTGGCGTTAATAATCCTAATAATTACGGAAATACTTTTCTAGTAACATCAATGGTAAAATAGTCAGTGTGATTATTAATAGCAGACTGCAAGAAAGGATGAAAAAATGACTTGTTCGCATCAAACTGGTTTCAAAAGGCTAATTCAACGGTTGGTTATGTTTACCCTCGAGTCTTCATACAGAAACAGTTTGCCAAACAGTTTCCCACAACCGTAAATTATGTGGCTTTACAGATGTTGAAAAAGCGTTAGATTCTATAAACCATAAGGAATAGTGAAGTAGAAAAACTATGTATGTGTATCCTATGTATGTACTATAACGTTAAACGGGTTGACTGTGGTGCGTGACTGACAGACTTTATTGATGGTACATCTGGTGCACAGCGGGGTCCCTGCGATACCCCTGTCCCTGTGATACCCCGGTCCCTGCGATACCCCGGTCCCTGTGATACCCCGGTCCCTGTGAACTTGTCCCTGTGATAGCCCCGAGGTGTTTATTCTTTCATGGGCAGGTGATGTTGCAATCAGAACTGCAGAATCAAAATAATGTGCAGCGTCACTGTAATTGAACATTGATATGAACAAAAGCAATATCATCGTATGTCGTAAAAGTCGATACTTTGCTGTCAGGGTAAGGTGGATGGATGTACAAAACAGTTGCAATGTCAGTTTTCAACGATTATTGGCATTTGGGAATACTTTTTACAACACATGAGTCTTCCTTCTGCCTGTAAAGATACTTATTGTAGAGCCAAAAATGTATTGGTATCTTTCATGAAAAGCTTTCATCGTTAGGTTAGACTTCCTTGAACTCGGTTAAAAAAAATATTTGATTAAAAAATTAAACCTAATATGCAAAATGATTCTGAACTGTCGATGTCATGCAGAGCAGTTGATTATTGTGAACGCGTACATATATTTGTTTTGAATAAGATTTTGAATGTATATGTTGGAAACAGCTAATTTTTTAGTCTAAAGCAAAATAGACAGATACCCAATACATATTCTGCTGTCCGTTGCATAGGGCACTCAACTGAACTGTTACAGTTAGAAGAGCACAGATGATTTAGTAAAGTTGATCAAATGTAAAATGAATCACCAGCCGCCGTGGCGAAATGATTAGTGTCGCGGACTGCCGGCCGGGAGTCGTGGGTTCGATTCCCATTCAGAGTCATGTGGGATTTTTCTGCTCCGACCGGCTCCTACCCAGAGTTGAGTTTGCTACGGGCTCAGTTGGGAAGACTGGGACCACACAGTCGAGTTTCATCCACTTAATGGATGCGTCTCTAAGAGTGCTGCTCAAATTCTTGACCAACACTGCAAGTGTCTGTATCTCTCGGGCCTGGTTGACGCCGGGATATATTATGAAAGGAAGCGTGGGGTACAGCCCTGTCATGCAGTCTCAGACCAGAATGGAAATCCGTAGCACCATATTAATCATCCTCATTCTCATCGAATAGCATAAAAAAAAAAGTTTCAATTCTGTTGCCCTTCATGCCCTGCTCTCATGGTGACCTCAATTTCGATGTCCTCTCCACGTCTGTGACCTTGGTTTAGTTCCGTCGGGGTCACCGGTATCGGCGAGTCCATGTGGACTGTCGTTGGACGAACGTGGTGGCGCCCTCTGGAGGAACAGCTCACTCACGCCGGCTCCGCGACTAAGCAATTATTGTCATCAGTAGGGTTCTTAGTAGGTGGTGTCCTGCGTATGTTGGATCAGAACAGGCACCACTGAACACCACCGAAATGACTTGACAGCAGTGCAGTGTCTCCCCCGTGGGTTGCCACTTGACGACTTGACATTGACTGCTCCCTGTGGATTGCCGGTGCCGGTTCTGTGGCGGGACTGACCAGGCTGTAGCTGTGGACGGGGTGTCGGAATGAGCGGCATGGGTGCAATGCCACTGAGGTGGCACAGAAGATGGGAGATAAAAAAAAAAGTGAATGAATTAGAGATTAGTATTAGGGGAAAGATGAACTGGGCGTCAGAGGTTCGTGTTTGTCTGTTTTAACATGGTTATGGTGATGTGTGATTAAACGAAGATGTTGGCAACATGATATTGATAAAAGTGTTTCAGTAACATTTGCTGGTAGAAATAGCACGATCACATTCAGAACAGTGACAGATCTGATTTTTATAGAAATTTTAGACAGCTTAACCTTTACCGGATGACGTTTTTGACTACACAGACCCGTGCGGGTCATCCAAGACCCAAACATTTTGTAGAGGTTTTTCCGTGCTTATCCTTGTTGTTTATCCCTATTCAGATCACGCGGGTCTTGTAAGACCCACAGCTCATAAAGAGCAGTTCAGCAGCTTATTCCTCACCCGAAGGAGCGGGTCACGTGCAACCAATTAAAATGTATGGGTCCTGGGGGAACCGCGACTAATCACGATGATAGTTGATTGTGCCCATTCATGAAATTTCTGTGACCAAGGACTGTTAAGATCGTTGACAAACTCCTAAGATGTCGTGAGCATAGCTCTATCCGTTCATAAGATATGATGTTTTTATCGAGTCACTGGGTCATTGGAAGACCCAGAAAGCACGGTAAAAGGTTAAGTGCGTCAAACTGTCAAGCAACACGTGCGAGTTCGTGAAGGTCTATTGACATCAGTTAAGAAAAGAACTCTAGACTGGTATGGCCATGTAAAAATAAATCCAATGGTCTTTCTGAACTTTCTTCCGAGGAACTGCTGAAGAGAGGAGACGGTGGGGAGGAAAGATAAAACGATGGACTAACAACATGCAGATTAAACAGGGAAACTTTGCAGAGACCCAAGCCTTGACACCAACCGATAGAACTGCGGGAACCTGGTGAATTGTACAGTGGGGTGCCCCACTTATCATTATTATCATTATGATCATAACTACTACTACTACTATACTACTACTTCTACTATATTATTATTATTATTATTGTCGTTGTTGCTGTCGTTGTTGTTCTTGTTGTTGCTGTTGTAGGCCTAATTATCTTTACACTAGTAGTTGTAGTACTAGAAGTAGCAGTAGCAGCAGCAGCAGTAACAGCAAATAGCCGTGTTAGTAGGAGGAGGAGTAGCAGCAGCAGTAAATCCCCTAATTATCAATTTCAGTTAGATCTAGTATACGCGTTAACATTTTGTTTTAATGAATATAAATAAATGAAACAGTGTTAGTGCTGGGGAGACTCTCTCTCTCTCTCTCTCTCTCTCTCTCTCTCTCTCTCTCTCTCTGGTTTGGCAGAACCTTAAGAGTCAATACGCCATCTTTCTTCTTGATGAGGTTTTAGTTAGTTCCGTTTCTTTTTTTTTTTCTATCTGAACTGGTATTGCTGTATTAGTGACATACTAAACATGCCTGAAAAATCTCTAATTTTACAGTGGAATGCCTGTTCGGTGTAGACAATTAATGAGTCGCAGTCAGTCAACACCTGGCCAATCATGAGTGCCGTATCTTGATTCTGCAATCACTGAGCGTGTGCAAATCAAAATTAGCAAGATTACCCTATTTCATTATCCACCTGTACAAAACTGAGTTTCTGATTCAAAAGTAAAAAAAAAAACTGCTACTTATATCAGAGAAGACACTGAGTATTCCCAACGTCAATCATCAGCACCATCGTATCTGTCCTATTTGTGTTTATGCTAACTGTTTTGTTGAAAAACGTAGTCAACTCTGAATTGGTTTGTTAACTTATGGAAGAGAAATAGAATCCATAGGTAACTTCCATAGAACAAGTGCAA
>JADBJO010002636.1:0-2500 GCA_016801955.1 Conus betulinus
GACATCTGCTGTTAACCCGTCCACGACTTGCACCGGCCTGAGCAGTTTGAAGCATTCGAATGATGTTCGAAGTATTTCCAAAGCAGAGGCCTTTGGAACAACGTTCCCTTTCCAGCTCACACTTGTCCCCATACCCAGGCCATTCCGCCATCTGCAAAGAGTGTTGCGCAGCTCCGCAGTCATTTTTTTTCTACCTGCCTGTTGGTCCACTACGTGACCGTCTGTCTCTCTCTGTCTATCTGCTGTCTATCTGTCTGTCCGTCTGTCTCTCTATCTGTCTGTCTGTCGGTCCTGTCTGTCCTCCCCCCTCTCTCTCTCTCCTCCCTCCCTACCCCCTCCCCCCTCCCTCCCTCCCTCTCTCTGATTGTCTGTCTGTCTGTCTGGCTGTCTGGCTGTCTGTCTGCTCCGTCTCTCTCTGTCTCTCTCTCTCTCTCTCTCTCTCTCTCTCTCCCGGGCCTCTCCGCCTCTCTCTCTCTCTCTCTCTCTCTCTCTCTCTCTCTCTCTGCGTGTTCTGAATTATAAACACAAGGGCAAACAGATCAAAGGTGTGAAACAGAGAGTGTGTGTGTGTGTGTGTGTGTGTGTGTGTGTGGTGTGTGTTGTGTGTGTGTATGTGTGTGTGTGTGTGTGCGCGCGCGTGTGTGTGTGTGTGTGTGTGTGTGTGGTGTGTGTGGGTGTGTGTGTTTGTGTGTGTGTGTGTGTGTGCGTGCGTGCGTGCGTGCGTGCGTGCGTGCGTGCGTGCGTGAGTGCGTGAGTGTGTGTGTGTGCATGTGCGTGTGTGTGTGTGTGTGTGTGTGTGTGTGTGTGTGTGTGTGTGTGTGCTCCCGCGCGCGTGCGTGCGTGCGTGTGTGTGTGTATGTGTATGTGTGTGTGTGTGTGCGCGCGCGCGCGCGTGTATGTGTGTGTGTGTGTGTGTGTGTGTGTGTGTGTGTGTGTGTGTGTGTGTGTGTGTGTGTGTGTGTGTGTGTGTGTGAGGATCATTTGTCTGAACAACCTACCACTTCGATCGCAGTATTGGGCCAAGGCGATCTGAAGAGAAAAAAAAAAAAGAACTCAAGTAAAATAGAAATGAAAACAAGTAATCATGGACACAAAAGGAGCAAACGAGAAAACCGGTTTAGCACATACAGCAAAACCAAAAGGAAGAACAGCGTGCCAACGATAATGATGAGGAAAACGTCAGTTCTCATGGCAGGGAATGTCGCCACGTCTCATTCATCTCATGGATTAGACGTCTTGTAACGTCTTCACTGTCTTAGAGGAGTAAAATTGATGAAAGTGGTGACGGCGGCCTGTTACATGATGAATGTGACATCATGCTGCTGCTGCTGCTGTTAACAAAAAGAAAAAAAATACGAGAAGAGCAGCAGCAGCAGCAGCAGCACCGGCACCAGCATCAGCACCAGCAGCACCAGCGGCAGCAAGAACAACAACAGGAACAACAACAAGAACAACAACAACACCACCAACAACAACCAACAACGTCGTAGAAATGATGTGACAATGATAGTGTTGCAAATAGTTGATAAATGATGATGATGATGATGATGATGATTATGATGATGATGATGATATGATAAAAATGATAATAGTACAATAATGAAAGGAACAAGAACTATAACGACGACGACGACAACAATTACAATATCAATAATAATAAAAATCATGACATAATAATGATAATGAAAATAACTATATAATAATGATTATAATAGTAAAAACAGCAATGATAATAATAATTGTAATAAATGATGATGATGATGATGATGATGATGATGATGATGATGATGATGATACTACTACTGCTGCTGCTGCTGCTGCTGCTGCTGCTACTACTACTACTACTACTACTACTACTACTACTACTACTACCAATAATGATGATGATGATGGTGGTGATGATGGAATTAATACTACGATAACAACTACTGCTACTACTACTACTACTACTGCTGCTACTACTACTACTACTACTACTACTACTACTACTACTACTACCACTATACTGTTACTGCTCCTATCACCGCGATAACTGTTACTGCTGCTGCTGCCGCTGCAATTCTTACTTGTAATATTACTACCGCTGTTTGTGCTTCTACAACAACAACAACAACCACAATGATAACAATACTCCCCCTCCACCTCCTCATCCTCCAACTGCTACTACTACTATTACTACTACTACTACTGTTACAGCTGCTTCTATCATTGTGATGTTGAGGTGAGTCTTGTGCACAGTTTAACGTATTGTAATTATGTCGATTTAAACATGTTATCGATTAGAGCTTAACAGTCATTGTAAGCAGACAAAAAGAGGCAGAAAATACAATAACATAATAAAAAAATTATTCTTGCCGAATTAGTCGAAAACACCAAGACTAAACAGAATACAACGTTGCTTAAAATCTGCTACTACGAATAAGTTTACAACAGCAGCAGCAACAACAACAGCATCGTCCTCCTCTTCCTCTTCCTCCTCCTCCTCCTTTTCCTCCTCCTC
>JADBJO010002636.1:7500-12500 GCA_016801955.1 Conus betulinus
CACTAGTCACAGCAAATCTGAATTAGAATTGTCAATGCCATCATTGTTGATATTGTGACACCAGTCACAACAAGTTTGAATTAAAATGGTCAATGTCATCATTGTTGATATATATGTAGTAGTGTAATATCCGTATAATACTTCCAATGGACAAAATACGGATATGTTCTTTGAATGTAAGAGGTCTGAGAAACAAATTTAAAAGAGCCGCTATTTTTCGTTATTTAAAAAGTAAATAAAATTGATATTGCCTGTTTACAGGAAGCCCATGTAACCGAGAATGATGCGTTGCTATGGGAAAAACAGTGTGGGGAGGGAAATTGTTTTACAATGAGGGTACGAAAAGGAGTCAAGGTGAGATTATTCTAATAGCAAAAGATTTTGATGGTAACGTAGATGTTGAACTGGCTCTAGAGAGAATCTTAGTCGTTTCAGTCAAAAGTGAACTTTATGACTTTAAATTGGCAAATATATATGCTCCTAATAAAATGAACGATAAATCAGCTTTTTTCATGACAAAGTTACAGGAAACGTGTGCTGAATATAGTGAGCAAAATTTATTGTTGCTTGGTGATTTTAATTGTGTTATGAAAAAACAGTCTTGATATTATTACGGGTCAATGTCATCACGAGTCAGAAGTAAAAGAGTTAAATAATGCAGTAAGAATTTGAATCTGACAGACATCTGGAGAGTCTTTCATATTGAAGAAAAAGATTTCTCCTGGAGCAAGAATAACCCTTTCATTGCTCGGCGTTTGGACTACTGTTTTGTGTCAGAGGAAATGCTACCCTGTGTGTTTCGTGTGAACTCACCACGGTCGCGCATTCAGATCACAAAGCTGTCATAACGGAGCTAAACAACGGTAATTTTGAAAGAGGTCCAGGATACTGGAGATTTAACAATAGTTTTTTTAAAAGATACTAAGTTTGTGGCAAAGATGAACGATTTATTAGACAAGCATCTCAATAATTCTTCCGATGATGTGTCTTATATACGAAGGTGGGATCTATGTAAAGTTGAAATTCGTACTTTTTGTGTACTGAGTATGGAAAATTACTAGCATGCAAAAGAAGAAATCGTGAATATCGTCTGAACGCACAGCTGATGGAAAAAGAAAAGGCATTAGTCAGTAATCCCTCTGATGCAGGGGTGCAGAAACAGTATCTTAGTCTAAAACAAGAAATAGAGTTGTTACAGGTTGAGAGAGAGAAACGAGAGGAGCGCAAATTAGAGCAAGAGTTAAATGGATTGAAGAAGGTGAAAGGAATACAAAATATATTTTTGCAATCTGGAAAAGGCTAGAGGAAAGAAGAAAGTAATAATAACGAGATTAACTAAAGATTCAGGTGAGATAATTACAGATCAGACAGAAATTTTGCAAGAACAAGTCTCATTTTATAGGAAACTTTATAATCAAGAAACTGTTGAAAAAGATGTTAGGGGTGCAACAAATACATTTATGGAAAATGAAAGCTTTCCAAGATTAGAGATGCTAATGAAGCTGTTTCATGCGAGGGCATGGTGACAGAGGAGGAAATGACAAGCGCTCTGAAGAATATGAGAAATGGATCTGCTCCCGGCAATGACGGACTGACAATAGAGTTTATAAAACTTTTTTGGAATAAGATATGTAAAACACTTACTCGGTCGTTCACGGAAGCTTTTCATGTTGGTAAACTGTCATGTTCTCAAAGAGATATGGTGTGATAACTCTGCTACATAAGGGAAAAAATTTCAGATAGAGACAAAATTAAACAACTGGAGACCAATCACGTTGACTAACAGTGATTACAAATTATTAGCCAAAGTCTTAGCGTTTAAGACTTGGACGAGTCATCATTAGCTTGGTAAATGAAGATCAGGTAGGTTACATCAAAGGTAGAAACATCGCAACAGTCATAAGATCGATTGATGACGTAATCAATTACCTAAATAAAACTAATAGAGCCGGCTTTTTGCTGGCTATTGATTATGCAAAAGCATTTGATTCTATATCAAAGAGTTTTCTGCTGAAAGTGTTTGACATGTTTGGTTTTGGGACCAGATTTTAAAAAAGTGGGTGTCTATTTTGATAAACGGAAACATGACCTCTGTAAATCAGGGAGGTTGGATTTCCGAGCCCTTTGATGTGAAATGCGGAATAAGACAAGGTTGCCCTTTCTCACCTTTAGCCTTTGTGCTAGCTGTCGAGTTACTAGCCATTAAGATTCGGAATAGTTCGATTGCAGGCATCAAAGTTCCTTTACCTTCTGGGAATGGAAATTCTAGTATAAAGATAAAACAAATGGCAGATGACACAACATTGTTTCTCAAAGATCGACATGATATGTTTAAATCATTAGAAATCTTGTCATCGTTTGAAAAAGTTTTCTGGATTAATATTGAATGTTCAGAAAACAAAAGCTCTACTAATGGGAACTATGAAAAAAGACCCAGATCTTCCATTCACAACAGTGAACAGAATGAAAGTTCTGGGAATTTATTTTGATACCAACGAGATGGCGAACAACATTGATGAAAACTGGAATGAAAGAATCGATAAAATGAATAGTATAATAAATAATTGGAAAAGGAGAGATCTCTCCATTCAAGGTAAAGTGATTGTTATAAAAACGTTTCTGATAAGTCAATTTGTTTATGTAATGCAATCTATTGGTCTTCCGGATGCAGTGTTGAGTAAAATTAATACAGCGTTATACCGATTTCTATGGCAGAAAAAATTCAGTAACAGGAAAGCATTCGAGAAAGTGAAGAGGAAAGTAATGGAATCAAACGTAGACGAAGGTGGTCTGAACATGATCAACATGCTTCAGTTCCAGAAGCTTCTAAACTTACAATGGATGGGTAAATTATATAACGCCAAAGAAAATGAAAACTGGAGGTTGATGCCATTGTGGCATTTGAACAAACTGGCAAACGGGGGTAATTTCTTCAATGTAAACACAAGGACAAAGGATATGCAGGGTATTGATAGAATTGAGAATTGATTTCTGGAAAGACATATTTGCATGTTATCTAGACAACAAAACTATAAGTAAACAAAGTGAAATAAACAGTGGTAATTTCCAGTCACAGCTTCTCTTCAACAACTCTCTCATTAAATACAAAAATAAGTAATATTCTTTCCAAACTGGCACAATGCAGGAATTGAACACATGAAAGATATAATCCATCAAAATGAACATAGATTTCTGTCTCTTGAGGAAGTACAAAACATGGTTTGGGCAAAGCAAGGCTAATATTTTTTGAATATAATGCCCTTATTAACTCTATTCCCAAAGAGTGGATTCAATGGATGGAGAGAGAGAGAGATCCTTGCTCAAGCTGGCTTGATTGTGATGCAAAATATCTCAATACAAAGCCAAAAAACATCAGGAAAATGTTATCCAAAGACAGCGTAACAAATTTACCAACGGCCCATTATTTCTGGGAAAGGAAATTTTGTTACACCCTAGACAAACAGGCCTGGTCTAGGGCTAAAGAAACCACCAAAGAAGTGCGACTTAGAGTCCTTCACTGGAAAGTGTTACATAATATTTACCTACTAATATAATGTTAAACAAAATGAAAATACGAGAAAATAATCAGTGTTCATACTGTGTTGATAAGGTGGATTTTATTGAACATTTTTTTTCTATAATTGTCCAGTTGTAAAGAATTTTTGGAATTTCATTGAGCAAAAAAATATATGTAGACACAAATGTTAAGCTGACGTTGTCAGTCACTGATGTTCTGTTTGGTGGTTGTGAACAGTTCATTCTGCCCACGTGGAAAATATGTATACATAAACCTCATTCTACTGGTTGGGAAAATGTCCATAAGTATTTTTAAAAAGACACGGTCTCCATTCTCATTGCAATCAATCTTTGAAAAAGAATTCAACGTAAGGAGCTAGTTTATATCTCACTTCATCTTCAAGCTTCATCCGACCTCGTCCACTAGCCCCCCCCCCCCCCCCCCTCCCCCCCCCCCCGCCCTCCGCCTTCCCCCCCCGCTCGCTGTCCCCTTTCTCTGTCCTTTTCTCTCTGCCTTCTTTTAGTAGCTGGCTTCTCTTTTATATAGCTAGTTCGGTTCACTAGTAGCTGGCTCTCTCTCTTATATAGCTAGTTATAATCACTTTCAGGTCCTGTGTTTCAATCCAAGTTTTATTTTAAGTAATCATTTCATTCATTCTTTCATTTTTACATTTCGTTTCCTTTCGGGGGATGGGGTGGGATGGCGGAGGATTGTGATTCACTGTATCTGTGCCTATTCTTCTTTCTAGAACTATGTATATTCGCGGATAGGATTTATTAACATGTATATGCTTTTGACTATTGACTAATGATCTTGTAGGCCCGCAGATTGGTGCGCGCGCGCGCGCACGCGCATACACGCACACAAGCACACGTACACACAATCACACACACACACACACACACACACGCGCGCGCGCGCGCGCGCGCACACACACACACACACTCACACTCACAGATACTTGTCCCCCCGATGGTCCCTTCCTCACGTCCTCCTTGCAGCTCCATCCCCCCCCACCCCCCCACCCCCCCCCCTCATCCCCCCAATATTTCATCATTTCGTTTTTCATCGTGAGGATGGCGTTTGTGAGGAACTGGCAGGTGCGAGACTACTTATAATTGTAGTACACAAAATTTATTAATCTCTTTCGTTCCATGTTCGCTCGTTCCTTCGGTCATTTCTGGATATTTTCGTTTTTCGTTCCAAGGAGGGCTTTAGGGGAACGTTTTGGACGCACGGGAGAGATTGGAGGAGCCAAAGGAAATCTTTGTTTCATTTAGTCTATTCAACCTGGTCACAATTAGGCCGGAAGATTATCGTGTTTCACATTTGTTTACAGCTGTACATTATCTTGATATTTCGTTTGTTTGTACACAGCAACGAATTATTTTTTGTTTTTTGCCTTCTCGCCTTCTTCATCTTCCTTTCTTCCTTCCTTTCTTTCCTTCTTTTTCTCTGTTGGTCCTTTTGTGTGTTTGTTTTT
>JADBJO010002636.1:17500-20000 GCA_016801955.1 Conus betulinus
GTGGTGTCACTCCATCCTCTGTCAACGAGTCGGAGGTCTCTCTCCACTGTCTGTCGCCAGCTCATCCTGGGTCGTCCTCCTTTTCTCTGGCCTGCTGAGGTCGATTTAATGGCCTGGTTTGCAGGTCTTGAAGAGGGTAATCTCATGACATGACCCAGCCAGTGGAGGCACCGTCTGCAGACGATGGTTGACACGGGGAGCTGTTTGGACCTCTCCCTGACCTCTTCATTTGGTGTAAAGTCTGACCATTTGATGCCCAAGGTCTTACGTAGGCACTCAGTATCAAAAGCGTCCAGTTTCTTCTCCTGGATGGGGTTCAGTTGCCAGGTTTCACAGCCACATAACAGCGTTGAAATGACACTGGAGTTACAAAATTTCAGTTTGATTCCAAGGGAGAATTTCTTGCTGTTCCATATTTTGTTCAGCTGATTAAATGCTGATGTTGCCTTCCCATACGACACTTCAGTTTATGGTCGAGGTCACTGGCGTTGTTGATGGAGCTGCCTAGGTATGTGAAGTTCTCTACTTCTTCCACCTGTTTGTAGTTTTACCCAAGGGAGTTAATCTTCCTACCCCAAAACCTGAACAAATGTATCACATCTGCTTTTCTGAATAGTTAATATTTTGACAAATTTGTACATTATTGGTGATCCAAAACAATGAAAGTTGTTAGGCTCCATTCCATGCCAAAATGGTCCAGATTACGAATTGTTTAATTCTTATTATGGCTAACAACCAACTTGGAGGACTTGTTTTCCTAGGACTCACAAGACCTTATCTGTGACCAAACTTTCCCAGTACGTATACAGATGTTTTAGATATACTTTTTTGTCTCCTGGTGAAAGAAATTCTATATATCAAAGATAATTCATAATTATTCCACTTGTGTCTGCTATTTTCACACTGCATTAATGCTGAAACTTCGGTATTTACGTTGATAAGTTCGGAGACAGCGGGTTACCCCATCTACATCTTTGATCTGTTTTAAAACCAACTGGAGGCTTGACTTTTAACAAGGATACACGATTTAATGTGCCTGTTAAAAGTTTCCATCCATTTACAGATATCTTGTTGAAAACGCTTTTAGTATTTCAAAAATGAAATTCCGGCTAAATCTTACTCTTGCTCGAAGTCAATGATTAAAAAGCCCTGGTAGGTTGTAAGCGTCTATGTCAGCAGTCGAATTGTGAACGAACACACACACACACACACACACACACACACACACACACACACACATCTATTGTTGATAAGACCAGTTGGGTCTTCGCCACCGAGATAACGTGACACATATTTGATAGCTGACAGTGCAGCACGGTGAACTCTTTTCATACCTAACATTCAGCAAAGAGACTTGCCTTCACTTCACTTCTTTATCAGCTGTTCTGGTTTATTTGTCTTCTCTTCTTTATCAGCTGTTAGGGTTTGTCTTCTCTTCTTTATCAGCTGTTAGGGTTTATTTGTCTTCTCTTCTTTATCAGCTGTTAGGGTTTATTTGTCTTCTCTTCTTTTCTCAGCTGTTAGGGTTTATTTGTCTTCTCTTCTTTATCAGCTGTTAGGGTTTATTTCTTCTCTTCTTTATCAGCTGTTAGGGTTTATTTGCCTTCACTTCTTTATCAGCTGTTAGGGTTATTTTGTCTTCTCTTCTTTATCAGCTGTTATGGTTTATTTGCCTTCACTTCTTTATCAGCTGTTATGGTTTATTTGTCTTCTCTTCTTTATCAGCTGTTAGGGTTTATTTGCCTTCACTTCTTTATCAGCTGTTAGGGTTTATTTGCTTCTCTTCTTTATCAGCTGTTATGGTTTATTTTGCCTTCACTTCTTTATCAGGTGTTATGGTTTATTTGCCTTCACTTCTTTATGAGGTGTTATGGTTTATTTGCCGTGACTTCTTTACGAGGTGTGTTTTGGTTTATTTTTGCCGTGACTTCTTTATCAGGTGTTATGGTTTATTTGCCGTGACTTCTTTACGAGGTGTTTCGGTTTATTTGCCGTGACTTCTTTATGAGATGTTATGGTTTATTTGCCGTGACTTCTTTATGAGGTGTTTTGGTTTATTTGCCGTGACTTCTTTATCAGGTGTTATGGTTTATTTGCCGTGACTTCTTTTTGAGGTGTTTTGGTTTATTTGCCGTGACTTCTTTATGAGGTGTTTTGGTTTATTTGCCGTGACTTCTTTATGAGGTGTTTTGGTGTATCTCCTTTGATATGCTTACGATTACAAGCAAACTCCCCCAATATAAGATCATTTCTTCCTGTCGCACTATGCTGGCACACTTTTGCACCGATCCATCATCTATGTGCCACTATGCAGACTGTGCTTGTATGATTGTGAGCAAAAAAATACTGAGAGAATGAGAATACTTTACTAATTGTATCCTTTTCATTGTCCTGATAATCTACAGCAGTCATCTATCGCAGATTAAAAAAAGATTGGATTAGAGTTCTTTCCTGTTTTGTTTGAAACCCTCTCTCTCTCTCTCTCTCTCTCTCTCTCTCT
>JADBJO010002636.1:27500-42500 GCA_016801955.1 Conus betulinus
AAAGACAGCAGAATCAACATAATCCGTTTCACGTGCCTTTACCAATCTGTGCAAAGATTTTGTGATGTTTTAAAAATACCACTGAACTTTTACACACACACACACACACACACATATACACACACACACACAAACCTCCCCCCCAAAAAAAAAAAACACGCACGCGCGCGCGCGCGCGCGCACGAACATACATGCAACTTGTTAGAAACAGTGTCGCAAAAGAAAGGAGGCTTACCTGCTATTTCTCAAGCTCTGATTTTGACGTCATTGTTGCGAACAGCCCTTCTGCTGTTCGTTCTTGATCCAAATATTCAAGCACAGCCAGATCTACTTCTGCTGATGCAACGCGTTTACCAGGATGAATTTCTTCTATTCCTCTTGTTTCCCTGTTTGATTCTGTATCAAGGCATTCCTCATTTCATTCCACTGCTGCACCTGTTTTCTATCAACTCCAAACTCTTTGGCAGTTTCAGGCCGTCACAGCCGTTTAGTAACGGCCGTTTAGTAACGGCTATAACGGTAAACTAAAACATCAGGCATTATTCGTAACCCACAATGAACATACATGCTAATTTTCAAAAAGATCGGCCATGTGCTTTCGGAGATATCCCATAAAGAAGAAAAACCGTTACAGGCCGTTACAGCCGTTAGTAACGGCTATAACGGGGTAAACTAAAACATCTCCGTGACCCACAATGAACATACCTGCTAATTTTCACAAAGATCGGCCAAGTACTTTCCGGAGATATTCCATAAAGAAGAAAAACCGTTACAGGCCGTTACAGCCGTTAGTAACGGCTATAACGGGGTAAACTAAAACATCTCCGTGACCCCATAATGAAGATACCTGCTAATTTTCACAAAGATCGGCCAAGTACTTTCCGGAGATATTCCATAAAGAAGAAAAACCGTTACAGGCGTTTACAGCTGTTAGTAACGGCTAAAACGGTAAACTAAAACGTCGGGCATTATCCTTGAATCATAATGAACATACCTACAAATTTTCAGAAAGATCGGCCAAGTACTTTCTCAGATATTCCATAAAGAAGAAAACCGCTATGGGCCGTTATAGCCGTTAGTTACGGATACAACGGTAAACCAAGACATCGGGCATCCTCCGTAATCCATAGTGAACATATCTGCTAATTTTCAGAAAGATCGGCCTAGTACTTTCTCAGATATTCCATAAAAAAGAAAAAACCGTTACAGGCAGTTACAGCCCTTAGTAACGGATACAACGGTAAACTAAAACATCGGGCATCATTCGTGACCCATAATGAACATACCTACAAATTTTCCAGAAAGATCGGCCAAGCACTTTCCGAGATATTCCATAAAGAAGAAAAAACCGTTACAGGCCGTTACTAACGCTGTAACGGGGTAAACTAAAACATCTCCGTGACCCATAATGAACATACCTGCTAATTTTCACAAAGATCGGCCAAGTACTTTTCGAAGATATTCCATAAAGAAGAAAACCCGTTACAGGCCGTTACAGCCCTTAGTAACCGCTATACCGGTAAACTAAAACATCGGGCATTATTCGTGACCCATAATGAACATACCTACAAATTTTCAGAAAGATCAGCCAAGTACTTTTTGAGATATTCCATAAAGAAGAAAAAAGCGTTACAGGCCGTTACAGCCTTACGTAAAAAAAAAATATATTCAATTATAAACAAAGCTTGCTCTTATGTCTTAGATTGAAGAAAAAGGGGTACATAAGCATTCATATCTGCAGTGGTAGATGATTCTGCCTAATAGTATGTGCTTGAGTGGGTGGATGAAGAAATAATAAATGCTTCTCAAAATGAGCCCTCAGCAAGCTTATAGTCTCCAAGGGGGAGACAATCTCCAATGGGGAGGATACTCACTAACATATCATAACTCCTGGTCAGATACGGTATTTCGAAACCTGATTGTTTCTTCTCAGTGACCACGGAAAGTGCTAACTTGACTCCTCTGCCTTTTCGGTTTTAAGCAGTATGCTATCCAGAAAAAGGCTGGTGTGTAATACCATAGTATGTTTTTGTTGACTTCTGAAAAAAAAAAAAAAAAAAAGATGCCACCCTAAGAAGCAAAAGCAAATCATGAAACATCAAAACAAGTTACATTTTCGTTGTTTATAATTGAATATATTAGCTTTGTTTATAATTGAATACATATATATATATATATATATATATATATATATATATATATATATATATATATATATATATATATATATATATATGTGTGTGTGTGTGTGTGTGTGTGTGTGTGTGTGTGTGTGTGTGTGTGTGTGTGTGTGTAAATCACAGTGAAGAGTATCCGATCTGTAAGAGTGCTCAAGACCACTTGGGGTAGGGCTATGATATATTAAAACAAGTTTTTCACCTGAGTCTCGCTACCGTCGGTTTCATGCTATTGCAATCTTCTGGCGAGTGATGATGAAGTTGAATGACGTCATACAGGAATGAGTTTATAAAGTCTTTGACGTCAGGTAGTTTTCCTTTCTGCTAGTTTTCTTTTTTCTTTTTTTCGTGCCTGCATTTTGATATTAATTCTGTTTTTTTTGTTCAATGCATCTTTCTTATGCAAGGCTATTTGAAGCTTTTCTTCTATGCATAGATTGCATTGTCCACTCTCTCTCTTCTATCAGTGTTAGACTTTTTCAGGATCTCCCATGTGATGGAGTAGTCAATGGTCTTTCTTTTTAGTTGCCAAATATACTTCGAAAGCTCAGTGTCATTACAATATTTTTCATTCTTGAATGATTTTATGTGGTTTCGGAATCTTTTTTAAAACTGTCCACCAGAAAGTCCGATGTACGATTTTCTTGTGGTGCCGTGTTTTACTGTTGCTTTGTAAACCACAGCTGTAGCTAAGCATTTCCCGTTCAGTGGGCATCTTCTCGGTTCTTGCAGTTACAGCTTTTCTCTTTATTTTCTTTCATCTTCTGTATGATTTTTGTGTTGTGTGACCTGATGATTGCTTTCATGTTTTTCATGCAACAATAGCTGATTTTTAGTGTATTTCTGTTGAAGATGTTGTGAAGTGCTTTAAGGTGGTCAGCTGTGGTTTACAAACCATAGTGTCAATGGACTGTTTAAGAAAATCCGATTCGGGTAATGCCTTATGACCAAACCGAAGCTGCATGCCTCTGGGGATAACTGTTGGCGAGACAAAACGAAAGGAATTGTTCGTGTGACTCGTACCTTGCTAGACTGTCCGTGGTTCTCGCCAGCAGGGAGCTGATTAAAGCTGTGTCCATTGTGCTGGATTCGAAGGATGCAGTTTTGATCTTGAAAATCAGTGAGTTGAACAGCACAAAGTGAACACACAAGGAGAAGTGAAAATGGTCTTGCTTGGATCCGATAAGACGATGCTAGCTTTTCATGCATAACAGGATAAAAACAACCACACAATGAAGAATCAAACAAGCAAGTTTTCCTTTTTCCCGACGTTTCGGCTCTGGGTCTTCCTCAGGGACTTCTTCATTAGGTATTACTGGAAATCAAACAATCCTTCACCCTGTCTTTCTTTGATTACTATTCAGTGAACTGCAGATGGCTGGCACAGGCCCCGAAAAGAGAACAAATCGAAATGTTACAGTTAACAAAAGTGATCAGTGTTGAACATTGCACCCGTATAGACTTCATAACCGATCCCACCTCCCCCCACCCCCGACACTCACACACAGAAACAACTCACACCCTAATATATATATATATATATATATATATATATATAATGCGATAATGCGAGGATCGGCCTGAACAGCCACTTTTGTACACACCCACCACCCAATCATAGCAGAAGTCGTGGTCACTGTCCACACTGCAATAGACTATTCAATCATAGCAGAAGTCGTGGTCACTGTCCACACTGCAATAGACTATTCAATCATAGCAGAAGTCGTGGTCACTGTCCACACTGCAATAGACATTCAATCATAGCAGAAGTCGTGGTCACTGTCCACACTGCATTAGACTATTCAATCATAGCAGAAGTCGTGGTCACTGTCCACACTGCAATAGACTATTCAATCATAGCAGAAGTCGTGGTCACTGTCGACACTGCAATAGACTATTCAATCATAGCAGAAGTCATGGTCACTGTGCACACTGCAATAGACTATTCAATCATAGCAGAAGTCGTGGTCACTGTGCACACTGCAATAGACTATTCAATCATAGCAGAAGCCGTGGTCACTGTCCCACACTGCAATAGACTATTCAATCATAGCAGAAGTCGTGGTCTTTGTCCACACTGCAATAGACTATTCAATCATAGCAGAAGTCGTGGTCATTGTCCACACTGCAATAGACTATTCAATCATAGGAGAAGTCGTGGTCACTGTCCACACTGCAATAGACTATTCAATCATAGTAGAAGTCGTAGTCATTGTCCACACTGCAATAGACTATTCAATCATAGCAGAAGTCGTGGTCACTGTCCACACTGCAATAGACTATTCAATCATAGCAGAAGTCGTGGTCACTGTCCACACTGCAATAGACTATTCAATCATAGCAGAAGTCGTGGTCACTGTCCACACTGCAATAGACTATTCAATCATAACAGAAGTCGTGGTCACTGTCCACACTGCAATAGACTATTCAATCATCATAGCAGAAGTCGTGGTCACTGTCCACACTGCAATAGACTATTCAATCATAGCAGAAGTCGTGGTCACACTGTCACACTGCAATAGACTATTCAATCATAGCAGAAGTCGTGGTCACTGTCCACACTGCAATAGACTATTCAATCATAGCAGAAGTCGTGGTCACTGTCGACACTGCAATAGACTATTCAATCATAGGAGAAGTCGTGGTCATTGTCCCACTGCAATAGACTATTCAATCATAGGAGAAGTCGTGGTCATTGTCCACACTGCAATAGACTATTCAATCATAGGAGAAGTCGTGGTCACTGTCCACACTGCAATAGACTATTCAATCATAGCAGAAGTCGTGGTCACTGTCCACACTGCAATAGACTATTCAATCATAGCAGAAGTCGTGGTCACTGTCCACACTGCAATAGACTATTCAATCATAGCAGAAGTCGTGGTCACTGTCCACACTGCAATAGACTATTCAATCATAGCAGAAGTCGTGGTCACAGACTATTTAATCATAGCAGAAGTCGCGGTCATTTTCGCCAGCGAAGGACAAATATTTGTCGCACCCTGTATCCCTGTCATGTCCGTATCTATGTCATACCTGTATCCATGTTGTACCTGTACCTATGATCACAATGTCCAGCGTCAGTAAAATGTATCCATGTCACACCTCGCATCTTCATATGTGGCACCCTGTATCTATGTCACACTTGTATCTATGTTCACAATACCCAGCACCAACACTGCATCAGTTTCATATCCATCGTGTCCTGTATTTATGTCAGCCCTGTATGTATGTCCACCGTACTCTTCATCATCCGCGATGCCACCTACCAGTTTGCCTCGGACACCTTTGGGAAGAGAGTGAGCAAGGACGAAGTTTGGTTCGAAGCAGGAACCGTGAAGATGGAGCATGCCATTCTTCTCAACAAAAACCGCACTCCTCAAACACAAGAAAGAGCCCTCTGCAAAGACATTGACGCACTTCAAAAAGCTCGAATAACTCCCAGCGGACCGCCCATAAATGTGCCAGAGTCCTGGCTGAACCTGTGCCAGGACATCCAGATCTCCACTGACTGTGGCAACCTCCACGCCATGTACGAGGGCATGAAGAAAGCGTTCGGTTCTAGCGCCATCATGATCGCTCCCCTCGGGGTATGTCATCACCGACCACATCAAACAGATGGAGAGACAGGCGGAGTACTACCAGGGGCTGTACTCCAGGGAGAACCCAGTCACCCACATAGCAACCGAGAACACCACCCCCTGCCCGCCATGGAGGAGCTCGATGCCCCACCCACCATTGAGGACCTCAGTAAGGCCATCGACTTGCTAACCAGAGGTACAGCTCCGGGTAGCGACGGCATTCCGCCAGAGGTCATTAAAGCCGGCAAGGAGAGTTTCTCTCCTCAGTCACCTCCATGAGCTTCTGCTGCTGCGTAGGGAGGAAGGGCCCGTACCCCAGGACATGCGCGAAGCAAACATCATCACGCTGTACAATAACACATGTTTCTTCTTCGTTCACTCACACAGGAACCCTAGAGGCACTGATGGAGGCTGCTGTACAGTGAAGGCCCTTTAGTGATCCATAAAGCTTTTCCCTCATCGATGTGTTGGCAGGCCAGGTCTCTGCCCTCAGCTTTTCATGTGTGGGACAGTCCTGCAAAGAGTGCTCCACTGTCATTGGGGCTGTGCCGCATGGGCAACTTGAAGACTAGCCAATGTGGAATTTGGGGAAAGTCTGGAGCTCTTTGTCCTCACTCTCACAATGTTCACTTGGTCTGATCTGGGCAGCAGGTAGTATGCATCCTTCTTGTTGAAGTCTGGGTGCTGCTTAAGCCATCTCTTTTTGCTTCTCCTTGATAATACTTTTGATTTGTTCAAAGGAGACTTCCTGCTCCAGTTGGGGCTGCTGTCCTCCTTCCTTTAGCAGTCGGGTCAGCTTCCTCATTGCCATATATATTGCAGTGTGAGGGTATCCACAGGATGATGGTCTTCTCAGTGGGACTGTTGTAGAATAGCCAGGTAGAGACAAGGGAGTTGAGTTCCTTGTTTGGAGGATTTTTAACAGCCTGCAGCACTGATTACGCATTAGAGAAGATGACGGCTTGGTATGTATGGCCCCTTTATTTTCTTACAGCTTTCTGGCTGCTGACTGTAGTGCATCTGCATCAGCCTTGAAGTTTGTGGAGAACTTGCCAGNAACGGATTATTTATGCATATATAAATTTCCCAGCTGTGCATGTTCATAATCTATGGCTCATGAAAGAATCGAGATAGATGAAAAACATTATTATGCACAGTTTGTTTACTTTCAATACAAATGTAGTTATAAACTGCATGTCATTGCATGCATTTCTCGTGATTAAAGATCATTCAAAATGCTTGAATACGAAATGTACTGTTCAAACTTTACCACTATGAATAAATCCAAGTCTACCAAAAATTATCCATGTCCTCCATGTGTATAATCATGCCTACTCTACCCTGCATCCATGTTCACAATACACTGTATCAATGATCATCGTACACTGTAGCCGTAATCATCTGTATCTGTATTCATGCCATTTATACTTTTATTTATGTCCATAATACAGTGTATTCATGTGCGCCATAACCAGCAAGCATGTTCCTCATGCATGTATCCGTATTCACCATACCTTGGATCCTCATCCACCATACCCTGGATCCATATCCACCATACCCTGGATCCATATCTACCATACCTGGATCCATATCCACCATAAACTGCATCCACATTCGCCATACCCTGGATCGATATCACCACACCCTGGATCTATATCCACCATACCCTGGATCCATATCCACCATACCCTGGATCCATGTCCATCATAACTGTCTCCATGTCCACCATAACTGTCTCCATGTCCACCATAACTGTCTCCATGTCCACCAAACCTTGTCTCCATGTCATATATCTACCTGTGTCTTACCTTGTATCCATGTCTTCATGTCATATATATGTACCTGTGTTATACCTTGTATCCATGCCATACATCTACCTGTGTTATGCCTTGTCTCCATGCCATACATCTCCCTGTGTTATGCCTTGTTTCCATGTCATACATCTGCCTGTGTTATATCTTGTCTCCATGCCATACATCTACCTGTGTTATGCCTTGTGTCCATGTCATACATCTCCCTGTGTTATATCTTGTCTCCATGCCATACATCTACCTGTGTTATATCTTGTCTCCATGCCATACATCTACCTGTGTTATGCCTTGTGTCCATGTCATACATCTACCTGTGTCTTGCCTTGTGTCCATGTCATACATCTACCTGTGTGCTGCACAGTGCTACAAAGACACACTGAAGGCCTCACTGAAGTGCTGTAACATCGCCTCTGCCTGAAGAAGCTGCTCTAGATCGCTCAACCTGTGTACATCATCAAATCCAGAGTGAAAGACTTTGAAACGAGGCGAGTGGAGGCTCAGAAACAAAGACGTCAGTTTTGCAAAAGAAAAAAAATCCACACACACACACACACACACACACACACACACACAGAGAGAGAGAGAGAGAGAGAGAGAGAGATGAGAGAGAGAGAGAGAGAGAGAGAGAGAGAGAGAGCAAACACCACCTCTCAGCCTGGTTCACCTCCAAATCTGCCCTGTCCACACTGTGACAGACTATTCAATGCGAGGATCGGCCTGATCAGCCACCTTTGTACACACGCCACCACCCAATCACAGCAGAAGTCGTTGTCACTGTCCACACTGCAATAGAGTATTCAATCATAGCAGAAGTCGTGGTCACTGTCCACACTGCAATAGACTATTCAATCATAGCAGAAGTCGTGGTCACTGTCCACACTGCAATAGACTATTCAATCATAGCAGAAGTCGTGGTCACTGTCCACGCTGCAATAGACTATTCAATCATAGCAGAAGTCGTGGTCACTGTCCACGCTGCAATAGACTATTCAATCAAAGCAGAAGTCGTGGTCACAGACTATTCAATCATAGCAGAAGTCGTGGTCACAGACTATTCAATCATAGCAGAAGTCGCGGTCATTTTCGCCAGCGAAGGACAAATATTTGTCGCACCCTGTATCCCTGTCATGTCCGTATCTATGTCATACCTGTATCCATGTAATACCTGTATCTATGATCACAATGCCCAGCGTCAGTAAAATGTATCCATGTCACACCTTGCATCTTCATCTGTGGCACCCTGTATCTATGTCATACTTGTATCTATGTTCACAATACCCAGCACCAATACACTGCATCAGTTTCGTATCCATCGTGTCCTGTATTTATGTCAGCCCTGTATCTCTGTCCACCGTACTCTTCATCATCCGCGATGCCACCTACCAGTTTGCCTCGGACACCTTTGGGAAGAGAGTGAGCAAGAACGAAGTTTGGTTCGAAGCAGGAATCGTGAAGATGGAGCATGCCATTCTTCTCAACAAACCGCGCTCCTCAAACACAAGAGAGAGCCCTCTGCAAAGACATTGGACGCACTTCAAAAAGCTCGAATAACTCCCAGTGCCAGGACATCCAGATCTCCGCTGACTGTGGCAACCTCCACGCCATGTACGAGGGCATGAAGAAAGCGTTCGGTTCTAGCGCCATCATGATCGCTCCCCTCGTGGTATGTCATCACCGACCACATCAGATGGAGAGACAGGCGGAGTACTACCAAAGGCTGTACTCCAGGGAGAACCCAGTCACCCACATAGCGACCGAGAACACCACCCCCTGCCCGCCATGGAGGAGCTCGATGCCCCACCCACCACTGAGGACCTCAGTAAGGCCATTGACTTGCTAGCCAGAGGTACAGCTCCGGGTAGCGACGGCATTCCGCCAGAGGTCATTAAGCCGGCAAGGAGAGTTCTCTCCTCAGATCACCTCCATGAGCTTCTGCTGCAGCGTAGGGAGGAAGGGCCCGTACCCCAGGACATGCGCGAAGCAAACATCATCACGCTGTACAATAACACATGCTTCTTCTTCGTTCACTCAGACAGGAACCCTAGAGGCACTGATGGAGGTTGCTGTACAGTGAAGGCCCTTTAGTGATCCAGAAAGCTTTTGCCTCATCGGTGTGTTGGCAGGCCAGGTCTCTGCTCTTAGCTTTTCATGTGTGGGACAGTCCTGCAAAGAGTGCTCCACTGTCACTGGGGCTGTGCTGCATGGGCAACTTGAAGACTATTTATGTGGAATTTGGGGAAGTCTGGAGCTCTTTGTCCTCAGTCTCACAATGTTCACTTGGTCTGATCTGGCAGGTAATATGCATCCTTCTTGTTGAAGTCTGGGTGCTGCTCAAGCCATCTTCTCTTTTGCTTCTCCTTGATAATACTTTTGATTTCTTCAAAGGAGACTTCCCGCTCCAGTTGGGGCTGCTGTCCTTCTTCCTTTAGCAGTCGGTCAGCTTCCTCATTGCCATATATCTTGCAGTGTGAGGGTATCCACAGGATGACGGTCTTCTCAGTGGGCTGCTGCAGAATGGCCAGGGTAGAGACAAGGGTGTTGAGTTCCTTTTTTGGAGGATTTTTAATAGCCTGCAGTACTGATAAAGCATCAGAGAAGATGAAGGCATGGTATGTATGGCCCCTTTATTTTCTTACAGCTTTCTGGCTGCTGACTGTAGTGCATCTGCCTCAGCCTTGAAGTTTGTGGAGAACTTGCCAGTCAGGGTGGCTTGTCGGACAGGAGTTCCATCCATCAGCTTCAGGAAAATTTCTCCACCTCCATTTCTGGTGGCCTCTTCAGCTTAGCCATGTGTACATGCATGTGTCCAGAACTCTTTGGGGTATGTTTACTCTATGTAGTCAAGGGTTACTGCTTTCCTTTCCAGTTCTGACTGTGTGCCCTTTGTGACTCTGATTTCCGGACATTGATTTCTTTTCCATGATGGTAGTGAACTGTGTGATGGGATTTTCTTGTTCTCTTGTTGCAAAAAAAAAAAAAAATCAGGATCCTGTCTCTCAAGTCTGCGTGCATTGTGCACAAAGCTGCTGCACTTCAGTCTGCACTTGGTGGGCTCTAATATTCTTTTGTGCATGGGATGAATCTTCATCCTATCAAGTTTTGGCAGATTGCATGAGAACTTTAGTATCTCGACTGCTTTCGAGGCTCTGAAATCCTGTTAGAGTGTCTATGGCTTTGGTCGGAGCTGACTTGAGTGCACCTTCAATGATCCGGGATGCCTGATTCTGAATTCTTGAGGCCTGCTTAAAGTTGGTTTTAGATGCTGTTCCCCATGGAGCTGCTCCATATTCCAAGACAGGCCTTATTCGTCCAAGATACAGTTTCTTCTGAATGGTGCAGTCTGCACCTCAGGATGTTCCCCACAATTTTTTCATCAATGCCAGGCACACTCTGGTTCCTGCCGTGCAGTTGTCGATCTGTCGTTTCCAGGCCGTTCTTCAAACAAAGATGACTCCTAGATAGGGTGGTGGGCTTTTCTGTCAGCCAGACACTGGCTAATCCAGTTGTACATGTGGCCTGTGATCCATACTGATGCATCTTCAGCTTCAGACCGTTTTTCCAGACTTTATCAAAAGCTTTTTCTAGGTCGATCCAGACTGCTATGGTGTGCTTATTGTCTTGGAACGCATCTTCTATTTCCTGTGCAATATAGGCGACCTGTCCTCTGTGGATCCGTATTGTTTGAATCCAGCCTGCGTGCCAGAGGTAATCTGTTCTTTTCCTGGTGCCAAGTCAGCCTGCTGTTGATAAGCCTCTCCATAAGTTTCCCAACACAGCTGGTCAGACTGATGGGTCTGCAACTGTCTGCTTTGGTTTTGTCCTTTCCTTTTTGTGGATAGGGATCATAATGGCATCTTTCCCATGACTGATGTACAGATTCATGCATCCAGCTGGCGTTGAAGATGTCCACTAGCGTTTTCCGTGCAGACGATTGAAGGTGTTGCAATATCTTATTTGTAATGCCATCAGGTCCTGGTGATTTCTCCTTTTGTCGCTGCTTTATCCCTACATTGAGTTCTGCTACTGTGAAGAGTTTCTTCATTACTTCTTCTGTGTCCATGTTCCTGCACTTTTTCTGTTGTTGTGACAGTTCCTTTTCTCTGCCTGTAGAGATGTTGATGTTGCTGATCTTTTCAAAGTTGTTAATAAAAAGGGTGTGCAGCCCATCTGCCGGTCGGGATTTCTTCATTGTCTTCTAGAACAATGGGTGCTGCCGTTGGTTTTTCATTGTTCATAGCTCTGGCAAGATGTCATAATTTTCTTCCTATCTTTCTCTATTGAGATTTTCAGTTTTCTTTCCGTTGTTTCTTGCAGCCTGGATGAATGCTTTTGTAAATGAAGCCGTTTTTTTTCTGTTAGGCTGATGTTTTCTGTTGCTGGATCTTTCTCTACTTTTTCTTTTGCTGCGTTAATTGATCGTTCAACTGCTGGAGTTCTTCAGTCAGTGGGGCCTGTAATTCTTCCTGGCCCCTCTTGGGATGGTTTCTGCAGCTGCTTTTACCATTGCTGCGTTGAAGCCTTGATCATATGATTTATGCTTTTTCGAGCGTTGATGTTCACTGTGTATTCATCAGTGAGTACAGAATAATTTTCCCATCTAGTTTTCTTGTAGTTCCATCTGGGCAATGGTTTGCAGTCTACGGGATGGTGGTTGAGGTTGAAAGAAAGTTTCACGGGTCTGTGGTCACTACCAGCTAACTAGTCTAAGAGTGTTCCTTTTGCACTTGCCTGCAGGTTGTTGGTGGCAAAGGCTAAGTCTGGTGTTCTTGACATTCGCCACCTGCGTGAGTAGATTGTAGAAGGGTCATCTGGGAGGTTCCGCAGGTGTAGCTGCCGGTCAGTCTGCCAGTCTTCTACCTCTTGTCCCCTGGAGTTTGTTTCACTGTATCCCAAGCTGTGAGAGAGGCTGCTGAAGTCACCAACGATCAGGCAGCCATCGTGAATGATATCCACAGCATGCAGAGAAAGCTGTTTATATGGCGGGCAGTATACATTGTATATTCTTATTTGCTTATCCTGCTGCATGATATTCGCCCCAGTGATTTCTGCGTTTTCCTCAGTGTCCTCTGTAATATGATCAGAGTGGATAGTGAGGAAAACGCAGAAGTCACTGCCCCTTTGAGGCACGGGATCTGGCAGTCTTCCACCTGGCGGGTCTCCAAAGGGCGAGGACCACAACGAGAGTATCTCCGGTTGTCTGTCATGTGAGTGTGGATGCGTTGTGCTGCCGTTATGCCATTGGACATATGGGGTATTTCAGTGGAGATAACAGTGCCACCTATTATCCCACCCCATCTTGCTAGGAACATCACCAGTTGGTCCGTGACAGCTTATTCGACCAGGCAAGCCTGACGTATATTGCAGTTAACCCTCATATCTGGGGGCATCCCTATCCGCCACCTAAGAATCCGCCTGGTTGGGGTGGTCGCCCCTGCTCTAGGACAAGAACAAATGGGACCACAGTGATTGCAACAACTATCGCTGAATATCCCTCTTCGGCCTTGTTGGCAAAGCCTTCGACCGCGTCGTTCTCAATAAGCTGCAGCTACTCGCAGAACGAGTGTAGCCAAAGGGCAGCTACAAGAAAATTGCAGCTAGCATAGACGACCCTTGTTCATCGCCCTGATTAACATAACCATGGTGTTCGACTTGGTCAGTAAGTCTGACCTCTTCACCCTACTACACCGGATTGGATGTCCCCACTTCCACCCCCACCCCCCTTCTCCAAGCTTTCTGAAGATGATTATGTAATTCCATGACTACATGAATGGCACTGTCCCGTACGACGGTTAATCTTTGCGCCCTTACCATCAAGAGCGGTGTCAAACCAGGGGGCGTGCTCAATCCAACACCGAGAAAACGCTATAACGGCTCTTCATCTGCTTCGCTGATGCCTGCACGGAGTTCGGCCTCACTATCAACCTAAAGAAAACAAACAATACGGGCCAAGACGTCAGCAGGATCTCCATCGGTGACCACACCCTTGAAGTGGTCGACAATTTGACTTACCTGGACTCCACCATCTCCAGCAACCTCTCTTTTTAGACGCCGAGCTATACGTGTGGATCGGCAAGGCAGCAACTGTGATGGTATGGCGAAGAGGTCTGGGACAACACCATGCTAACATCAAACCAAGCCTGCGTGCGAGCACTCTCTCTCTACGGAAGCAAAACATGGACCCTGTTGTTTCGATGAGAACGCAGACTAAACACCTTCCACCTGCGCTGCCTCAAAAGACTCCTGAGCATCACTTGGCAGGACTACATCATTAACAAGGACGTCCTGACCCAGTCAGGGACACCTAGCATGTTCGCCATTCTGACACAAAAAAGCCTGAGCTGGCTTGGCCACGTCAGCTGCAAGGAAGAGTGTCATATCCCAAAGGACATGCTGTACGGCGAGCTAGCTACAGGCTCCAGACCCACAGGACGGCTCGCCCTACGCTACAAGGATATATGCCAGCGCGACCTGAGGGCAGGAAGCCCCGACCCAGCACACCTGGAAACGGCAGCTTCAGGCCGGGTCAGCTGGCTGCCCACCATCATCAGCATCACGCATCAAGCATGCAGAGCAGAGGAGAGAGGCCCAGTAGGAAGAACGGAGGCGCCGCAGACCTCGATGATCTGCGTCGGCACCTCACAGCAACTGCAAAAGTGTCTTCAGCTCGAGGATCGGGCTCTTCACACACAGCAGACGCTGCAACTCTACAACTGACTGATCCATGGCGCAACACCATTGTCTCTCGAGACAGATGGATGCCATTCATTGTCTTCTGTATCCATGTCCACGATACCTCCATCCATGTTGTTACACCTGCATCCATGTCTAGCCTATCTGTTATCAGTGTCCATTATATCCGTATTCATGTCAACCATGTCCATCATTCTGTATCTGTGGGTACTATGCCTTCTTCATGTTATATCCTGCATCATTGTCAATCATACCTGTACCTATGTCTATTACCTTGGTATCCATGTCAGCATACCTATGACTATGTCACATACTGTATCGACATCCATCATGCCTATATTCATGCCCACTATACCTTGCATTCGTGTCAGACCAGTGTCCGTGTCCACCACAGCTTGCATCAATATACTGCACCCATGTCCACCATAGGCTGCATCAATATACTGCATCCATGTCCACCACATCCTGCATCAATATACTGCATCCATGTCCACCATAGGCTGCATCAGTATACTGCACCCATGTCCACCACATCCTGCATCAATATACTGCATCCATGTCCACCACAGCCTGCATCAATATTCTGCATCCATGTCCACCATAGCCTGCATCAATATACTGCATCAATATACTGCATCCATGTCCACCATAGCCTGCATCAATACTACTGCATCCATGTTAACCACAGCCTGCATCAATATACTGCATCCATGTCCACCACAGCCTTCATCAATATACTGC
>JADBJO010002636.1:70420-72920 GCA_016801955.1 Conus betulinus
ACCGTGGGTCATACGTTGTCACCCAGGCATGTCTTTATGCTTTGGTCTTCCTCGGTCTTCCTTGGTCTATATATATATATATATATATATATATATATATATATATATATATATATATATATTCCTTTACATGGCAATCATGCCAACAAAGCATCGTTCAAGATACAGCTGATTTTATGTCCTTGTAAAAACGTACTTATCATGCTTTGTAGTTTACAAATATTACATCTAAACAAACAAACAAGACAAAACCATTGCCACCACCGAAAATTTTAATAGACTGGCAATTAAGCCAGTCGAGTGTCGTTTTAACATCTTATAATAAAAAAATTTCCTTTTTCAAATCTTAACAAAGAGACTGGCAATGAAGTGTTTCTTTTTTTACCACCATCCAATGAAGGTTCCACTTCAATTGATGACATCTTACATCATCACCACAGTATAGTCACGAGATTACAAACGGCAATCATATCAAAGTCAATCCAAATTTATATATTATACATAGGACATAAATAAACACTTTAGCATACTGTCAAGTATATCTATGATATACAAAAAGTTGCAAAAGGTGTACTTAGTAATCGATGGATAGAAAATACAAAACAACGACAAGTATAAAGCATAGCAAATGTCTTTTAAAACAACAACAAACAAACAAAGCAGACAAACCAAAAACAAACAATCAATATGAAAATGGACACACACACACACACACACACACACACACACACACACACACACACACACACACACACACACACACACACACGCTGAAGACCAATAACTTTACTTGAAGTGTTTTGAAGTATTTTTTTTTTTCTTCAAAATTGGTTCATTGTGCATTTTGAGCAGAACCAAATCAGCCTTGCTTGAACGTTTTCATGAAAATCAAACGGGGTTTGGATCTGGAAGGTGTAGCGGGAATAACCTGAGGACAACGTATGACATAATACAGGAAATAACTACCAAAAGACCAAAGTGGGTTGTAAGATTGCTATCACAATGTCCAGAATAACTGAATAAATGGTCAATTACTAACCAAAAGACCAAAATGGGTAATTGTTATAGTGCATCAACTCGTTACAAACACAGTCAGTAATGATCACCGTACTCTATAAGGATGGCAGATGGGACGATAAAAGCCCAGCCGTAAGAGCCACAGCTACAACACATGCAAACAATGAAATGCAGTGCCTGTGACATTCTTTCATCTGATTTCATCAGCAGTAACGACAAAACGCCCACACATGACCAAGGGACCCCATCTCCCTCCATCTCTACATCCCTTCCCCCATCCCTCCATCCACACACTCTCCTATGCATGTTTAGTATAGACATCTACACTTATACATTCACTAACACGCACATGCGCATGCGCGCGCGCGCACACACACACACACACACACACACACACACACACATATGTGCGTGCTCACACACACACACACACACACACACGCACACGCACACGCACACGCACACCACACACACCACACACACACACACACACACACACACACACACACACACACACACACACACCACACCCCCACACCCACACCCCCACCCCACCCACCCACACACACACACACACACAAACACTTTTCTTTGCCTCTGGTCTTTAATACCTGTCCAGTATTGTTAACAAATAAACAAATCTTTGAAAGAGAGAGAGAGAGAGAGAGAGAGATTTATGTTTTAAGACAGCTGTTACAGTGTTGACGTGGGAGGTCCATGGCCATGCCCCATCTTTCAACCCATTCCATCTCTCTCTCTCTCTCTCTCTCTCTCTCTCTCTCTCTCTCTCTTCTCTTTCTCTCTCTCTCTCTCTCTCTCTCTCTCTCTCTCTCTCTCTCTCTCTCTCTCCCCCGCCTGCCTCCCTGTTTGTCATGGTGAGGAAGGTGAAGGTGAGTGAAGACAGAATAAATAGTGGGCAAAAGCGAGCTCCCCAGCCACCTACACTCCGCCTGCTGACACGTCATCTCTCTCTCAGTCTCCCTGACAGCTGCTTCAGTCGACCCTGCCGTCATCTCAGCACAGACTTGGTAAGGTGAGGCTGACTCTTTCTTTTATTGTACTGTGTTAGTGTGCTGGATGGGACTGGATTGCATTGCTCTCTGAGTGTAGCCAAAACCCAATAAAGAAACATATGCTTGTAATACAACGTTATGGTAATAGCATGCTGTACAGATTGTACTTATACTGCTTTTCCTTCATTACCTTTGGAAGGTGCTATTTTCCCTCATGCCCTCTCTTACTTACACACACACACACACACACACACACACACACACACACATACACACACACACATACACACACACTATATCCCCCTTTTCCCCATATTATTTTGCAGTTGTTTGTTGCTGTTTTAGCTATCATTTCTACCTGTGTGGAGTCCAAACGGGTTTTCTTTATTTCCATATTTGCAAGGGTCAACTCCTGTATCTTTCTTAAGCCTCTCATGTTCAGATGTTTTTCAGTTGTGCTAATCAGAGCG
>JADBJO010002636.1:75420-92920 GCA_016801955.1 Conus betulinus
TAACAGTTACTAATGGCTATAACGGCCCATCATTGTTTTTTTTCTTTATGGACAGTCTCAGAAAGTACTTGCCTGATCTGTCTGAAAATTTGTAGGCATGTTCATTATGGGTCACAGATGATGACCAATGTGTTATTTTACCGTTATATCTGTTACTAATGGCTTTAACAGCCCAAAAAACAATAACGGTTTTTCTTCTTCATGGAAAGTCTCAGAAAGTACTTGGCACATATTTCTAAAAATCTGTAGGTATGTTCATTATGGGTCACAGATGATGCTCAATGTGTAAGTTTTACCGTTATAGCCGTTACTAGCGGCTATAACAACCCATGACGGTTTTTTCTTATTTTTTTTATAGTATATCTCAGAAAGTACTTGGCCGATCTTTCTGAAAATCTCTGGGTATGTTCATTATGGGTCACAGATCATGCCTGATGTTTTATTTTACCGTTATAGCCGTTACTAACGGCTATAACAGCTCATAGCAGTTTTCGTCTTTATGTAAAGTCTCAGAAAGTACTTACCTGATCTTTCTGAAAATTTGTAGGTATGTTCATTATGGGTCACAGATGGCCGATGTTTACCAGAATAGCTGTTACTAACGGCTGTAACGGCCCAAAACGGTTTTTCCTCTTTATGGAATATCTCACGTGTATTCAAGATAAACTGGGAACATGTTTATATGCTTTGCATCTCGTTAAATGCTGTTACTATTGTATCCGGGTGCTAACAGTGTTCTTATTTTTTGGTTACCCTTCTTAGATGAAATGTTTTGCTCAAGACTTATTTTACCCCTTAGCTCCCTTGATGGATGAATCTCGATTATTTTGCGTAAACTCTTCAAAATGTGAATGCCTCAGGACCTACATATTTGTTTACACGTCACGGAAGTCGCAAAAATTAATGTATTTTATTCCTTACAACCGTACTGGGTTGTACCGCACTGGCCATAAGCTCTCATTTCATATATCACATGCCTAGGATCCTCTCGTGAATAAAGTGTTTTTCCCTACACTTTGGAGAAGGTCGTGTATATACTTAAGCACTTGCACATTCACACACACGCGCTCTACCTTACTAGATCAGTGCAAACACTGGCGTGGTTGTTTCGTCAGGATTCTTTCCTAGTCCTTCAATGGCACCATCTACTGCGTCGAGTCTGTTACTATCACTGTGACAAAGTTCCCGAGTCTAGTACTTGTACTTTCAGAACCGTCAAAGCCGTTGTAACTGTCTACGGCTGTTCTGTTGCAGTGCTAGGGCTAAACTGTCTCCCTATAAACTGGGGGCCCTAGCGCTGGTCTGTCAGTAGTGTCACGGTCAGCATGATGTAGCGAACTACAGGTTAGCCAGTCCACTTCGAGCCCAGTGTCGTACTCTCGGATTTCATCTGCTTGTTTACCTGACTATCAGTGAACACTTCTCACGCGAGACGCTAAACTCGCCTGTGTGCATAGAATCCGTGCGTCACTACATGAACAAGTCGCCTTCTTTGTCATTGTCGGAGTTTTGGTCATTCTACGAAATTCAGACTTCATGATCGAGATCTTGCTGGATGACTCCATTCCTATGATGAATACAACTGAAAATGTATGAAAATTATCATCCGGTAGACCATTTCAACAGTAATAATTTATCGAAAATTGTATCAAAAAACACATATTGACGGCCATGTGGGCGAGGAAAGTCAGTTGTGTTTTTTTCATCCATTTTCAAAAACAAGTTCTCCGCTCAGACACCATCTTGGATAATGAAATATATATTTATGAAAAAAGCGCAACGTCAGCTTTTTATTCATCACAAATTTGTTTATACTGTTCGGCCTTTCATTTTCAAATAGAGAAAAATATTACGCAAACACGTTTAAAGTGGGTTCACTCTCTGACTTTAATTTATCAATAATTTAACACAGAACACATAATTGTCAAATGTGACTTACTTACTGCATTTCATTCCTTGGGTTCTGAGGTTTAAATCGATAGTACATATGTTTGAATACTTTGAACGGACGGCGAGCCCGACAGTACTGACTCTGCACAGATACCACACCATTTTTTTCATTTCCTTCTCGTGAAGCCCGTTTTGAGTGCAGCAGTGTGTCGCTGACTTTGCGGGGTGACTCGCGCTACATATCTATAGGCGCTGAGTGTGCTCAGTGTACTCCTTGGTCCATGCTGCTCCATGGTCCATGTTACTCCCTGGTGCTCAGTATGCTCAGAGTGTGCTCAGTGTGCTCAGAGTGCTCCGAGGGTGTTCCCAGAGTATCGCTCTTGGTGTGTGCTCCTGGTGTGTGTTCCTGGTGTGAGCTCCTCGTTATGGAAGGGAAATAAAAGGGAAGGAACTCTACATCTTTCCTCTGCGTTTTCTTTGCTGGCTGCTTTCCCTTAGCACCTGAACTGACCACCATTGTCTTCACCTGCACACACCTTATCCCAACTACACCATCACACTATCATTGTTATTGTTATTATTATTCTTATTATAATCATCATAACTGAAACTAAAAAAAAAACAAAGGTAATCCTTCTTAAGATGTCCTTTGGGGACCTCCAGCATATAGCCATTTTAGTGACCACACGTACATTTCCAACATTTACATAGAAAACACAAGTGTGCCTTTTGTCCGGCCTGCTGTAGTGGCAACCCAATCCATCTTCTCCTCCCCCCCCCCCCCCCACCGCCTCCTACCTGAAATAACTGAATTTCCCTACAGCACTACAGCGTATGTAGTCTTGTCTTACTTTCTACTTGTGTTGGGCAGACTCCTGTAAATGTCATGTGGCTTTAGCGGTGGTGATGTAGTTACAATGTTTTTGTTTGAATAACTAGTTAGCACACTTAGTTGACATAGTATTAGGGGCTGTGTGATAAAATCTACTGTATTGGTATATTTCTTATTTGTGACTGAACAGTTTTCATCTGCTGTGTGTTGGAAGCGTTTTTCATAGCAGAGATCGTCTGGAATACCATGTGTAGAGTTCTGTGATCAAGGGGTAAAATGACAGGTGAAAGATGAAACAATTTGAAGGTTCAACAGCATGATTATGCCAGTGATCTGTCTGTGTGTCATGACGTGGATAATCCTCATGACTGGGAAAAGAAACATCACACATGTGTGAATAACACATGCTGTAAGACTCGTTCATTCAAAATAACCCTTTTTGTTTCTAGAAAGAGCGGTGACCTAATCAACTGGATTGAACACGTTTTAAAAACATCAACTGTTTGGAATGAGTTTGACATCTGATGACAGGAAATCGGTGTGCATCTTGTGCTCTCTTTGGCAGATGTCAAACGTTGAAACAAAGATGCAAGATCCCGGACAGATGGGTTTGAAGAAAATGAAGTGTAGAAATATACTTTTCAAATCAGAGTTTCCATCTTCTGTTGAGTCAAGAGATTGAAAAAGGTCATTGTAATCTACATGTGAAAAGAAACAAATTCTTTCAATGGATCATGAACAAAGTGCATGAAGTATTCCTACTTGCAGTATGGGAAGGTCTAAACAGAAATGGGGCTGCATTTGCGGCTGCTGCATTGAGAAAATGGCTTAAAAGAATCTATATTGCTGATTATAATGACCATTTGTATAGCCTTAGCCGATCTGTGAGCGATATTTGTGGTGTATACTGATGATGTCTGAATGCTGTCTAGTATCATGTGATATTTGAGAACTCATTATGAGTCAGTGCTGAATTTACAAATACGCTCTCATGAGTCAGAAAAAAATTGAATGAGTATGGAAACAACTCGTAACAAGAATGGAATATATGTTCTTGGTCAAAATACATTGGCCGCTTTTGTCATTCTGTCGCCAGAAATGCGTATCATAATAATTTGTCTTCTTCAGAACGTCCTAAGTCATTCTTGCAGTTGTTAGTTTTTGTCAAGATGCTGCTTTGGAATTGTAGAATTGTGGAATCAGCTTTTGTTGAGATCGGTCTTAAAGAAATAGCTTGCTGTTTGGGTTGTTTCAGAAGTGGAAAACCTTTATCATGGAGAAACTGACAATCCTGCTTCTTGTTGCTGCTGTACTGATGTCGACCCAGGCTCTGATTCAACGCGGTCGAGGTAGGCCTTTGTTTTCGTTTCGTGTGTGTGTGTGTGTGTGTGCGTGTGCGTGTGCGTGTGTGTGTGTGTGTGTGTGGTCTGTCTGCCGTTTTTGTTTTTTAATCGCCTTTTCTTATTTAGCTAGGTTTTTTTTTTTTAAGTGTGTTTCTACACATTTGTATTGATGAATGAATATGATGAGAGAGGAAAAAAAAAAACAGAAGCACTACAATCAAAATTAGCTTCAAATTGTTTAGCTATTTATACTAGTTCTGCAGCAGTAGCTATATTAATTAAACGAGTACATAAATATAGGTTCTAGAGGGAAATCGTAATAAACTCTCGATCCTCTGTTTGCCCTTCATATAATCCTGAAGGCTTTTGATGTGGGGAAGCGTGTTTTCCTGTTTTCGTGTCTTAATGTTCTTAGTAGTGACCATTTTTCGTCAACATAGTCTTTAACAAAACATATATGACGAAACTAATAGATAAGAAAGGAAGTTTATTTTTTGAAGTACATGGCCAAACAAACCAGTGATTTCCAATAGAAACAGGATGTTGACGGAGATGACACGGTTTCTTCAGATGTGTTTACAGATCTGATGAAAGCTTTACAAATAAGATGAAGTAAAGAAAAAAATAAACGAAAACGAAAAATTTCGAAATAAAACTGATTTCAAGATTTCCCAATGCCTGGGTGACCCGCTGATTATGTATACGAGAACATTGAATCTTTTGAACATCAATCAATAAACATGTGCCATGAAAAATTGGAGAGGTATTATTTTTTCTGTGAACAATGGATACAATCACTTGACTGCAAACATAAAATATATGACACATCTGAAAAGGATGCAAAGTTCAACAGAATTAAATGTAAGAAAGTGAGATTCGCCTATACGGTGCCACTTACCATAGATTCTTCCAAATCATTGTAGTCCAGAGCAGAGTGTGCGTAAGATTGCACACTGCCCAAACCATTGGAGCATAGAGAAATTTGTATATTGTAGTTTCCGAACTTGTTAACAATCAGACTTTTATTTGAGGGAGGGAAGGGGGGGGGGGGGGCTTAGAGGGAGGGAGTTCAAAATGGGTGGGCATGTACACTTCGTTCTGGCCTCGTCTGACATTTTCAGAATCTACCACCAGTTTCACCGAACAGGGTGAGTCAGGCTTTGTAGTATTTAATTCTTATTAATAAACTGTAATGCCCTACTCCTGTTGCGGTTTAGATGGGAGAACCACGGTCTTCTTGAGCCAGCAGGATATAACAACTCTTCACAGTATACAGAAGTGATGCATCAGGTCTTACCTTAGTTCATGTTACAAAATGATCCATAAGAGCTTGGGCTATGGTTAGCTTTCTTTTGTCACTCTCATTATAGATTTTTCTTCACATTGGCCAAACATAATCATGTGTATTGAAGCATCCTCCTATTTAGCCGCTTTATTATTGGCTGACCTTGTACTGTGTGCCGGTACTGCGTTGTGTCTGTACCAGCGCTCCACGTTTTACACTTCACTCATCGTGTAATGGTATGGCTTCATACTGGTCTAGGTGATGTTTTTGTCGTGTGAAAAAACAGCTAGGTAGTGTGTGTGGTCCATTCTCTTTGGCGTACTGTGCATACTGTTCTTTTCTGTCCAAGACTCTGTGAGTCTTTTCACAAGTCAATTCTGAAATCCCCGATCACAAAGATAAAGGGAAACAGCAAAGTGATGCACACATAATACCCTGAATACTAAATGGGTACCCTTCTTTTTACTCATGATGCCAGTAAATTTACAACTATTGCTCGAGACAGTGAAACAGAATCCATCTCTTGCTCTCACGTGTTCCTCTTCAATTTTCGAAGGTTAACATCGTCCATGTGTTGTGTTGCATGTGGCCAAAAGGACACGGGGATACCCACTACTTATTCTTTCAGATTACCGGATGTGTCTTTGGAGAATCCTTGTGTTCTAAACTTCAAGTCAAGTCAAGTCAAGTAAACTTTATTATCTCAATTTGAGAAATTAATTGTGGTCACACACATTCACAGCAAATAAACAATAATTTAGACATTACCCATTTTCTCACATATGACATACATTCATATAGAGGAATTTGGATTTCAATTAAACATCTTCTCGTTCAAGAAATCAATGGACAGGGGAATAAAACTTACCATGACACCTTGCAGACTGACAAAGACAGACTGTCTTTGTGGTGGGCGTTGCACATCCATTTGACGTAGATAGGTGACTTGTGTGATTTGGGCTGATAAAACAACAGGTCTTGCGACTAGCGTTGTCATTAATGCTGGCATCAAGGGCTGTTTTTTTTCGCGCTGCAAACGCGCAATACCCCCACCCGTCCATCCCCCCTCACACCTTTCTTCCTCCCGTGCCCTCAGCCTGCTTGTTCATTCTTGAACTTTGCCAGTCCCCCCCAGAAGAAGGCTAAATGGAGGAAAGCAGTACACAGTTTGACTCCCCAGTGGATACTAAATGTGTCAATAGCATGTGTTCCTGGACCTGGAAAGAAAGACAGTTCTGGTAAACTGAAAGCTGAATTTTGCAGGCAGACTCATCAATAGTAGGATTTGTGTGCAAAAGAGTCGGACAATAGCTCTGAGAGCAGTTTCGACACTACGTTATGTGCACTTTCCTAGACAAACTGTCAGCTTCCATATTGTCAACTTCAGGATTGTGAGCAGCGTTAACCCATATAGTCCCGTCGTCCATTTGAAGTGCACGGTCATTGTGAACGATTGACGTTTCTTTTGTCTTTTCAGCGTGGAAGAGAGAGCCTGTCCTGCTTGGAAGTAGTTTTTTTCTGTTACTTTTTCTTTGATAGTCTTCTTCTAAGTTCTGCGCCATAGCAATTTCCTAATGTCTGGGAATATTCCTTGTACATTTTCTACCATATATTCTCTGGGCGTTTTTAGATATAATTTTGATTCCTCATAGGGTTTCAAGCGTATCTAGGTCAGATGCAATTTCTTTTTCTTTTCAGTTTGATTTAATGTCCCCAACTTAAACTGTTCATGCTTTGTTTCAAGGTACAATCTCACAAAGAACAAGCAAAGCTCAAAGTCGCTGATTTCCAAAAGGGAGGGGTGGTTTGTTGTTGGACAGTCTTACTGGTGGGCATTCTGTTCTCTTTGCCTTCCATCTAAAAGGGTTTTTGGCCTCTGGATATGTACTCCTTGCTTCCATGGCTTTCTTTCTGAAGGAAAAATGCAAAACAAGAAAGGCTGGTACTGCCGTGGTGCCTGTGGCCTAAGTGCAATATTTGTGGTTGACCTCACATATCTTGTCCATGTTTCTGGGGTTTTAGAGCTTTCCCTTAATGACGTATGAAATTCATTTTGCACAACAGGTTTGGGGTCATGACAATGCACAGAGTACGAGTGGAAGAGATTTCACGGAGAAGTAATGTCGGTGCTTATCCCTTCGTTTCTGATCAGCCAAGGCTTGCATAACCTGTGAGGGCAAGCACAACAGAGAGCCCAGCGATACACAGAGTACCATGTAGTTTTATTGAATCTTGTCCTGGCAAGATAATGGTATCCCTAAACTTTAACAGTTAGTCAGAGACAAGGGTAAAGAAACCACTGCCATGGATGAGTTTTGTGCGTGCGTTTGCCATGTTTACGTTTAGTTTTCCTGCAGATTGGTTAGGGGCTACAAACACTTCCTTCTTCGTTTTTAGAAACATCATTTAATAGTGTCCCGGTGTGGGTTACTTAGTTTCTCCCTAACATCGTTCATTTCTTTTCTTGCAATAATCGTGGCACGTTTACTTTCCTTTTTTTGCAAGACAATTCGTCCATTTTCTTCCTGTCATTGAAAGTTGATACCATCTCTACAAAACTGTCATCATCATCTTGACACTCATCCAATGAAGGACAAAGTAATTCTCTCTGCAGATCATACCCTCTGTCATCAGGGGCACTGTCATTGCCATTGTCTTTGTCATCTTCTGTTCTCTTTTTTATCGCCTTTACGTTTCTGGTAATCAGCGATTGAGTCAGACAGCTCTTTTTTTTCTCGTCTAGGTAGCATATTCTCCAAAGTAATCCATTCTCTGATAGAGAGACTGTACAAGGTGAAACAGGTCTCAGAGAGACGGTTTATTTTGTGACAGTGGTACAGGTTTGTCTGATAAAGACTTTTCTTTATTATTAAGTACCAACTCCTGCATAAGAGTCACAGAGACTTGCCATTTCTCCTTATTCTTTTTCCTCCACTACTTAATTGTTCAGCATTACATCATTTTTTCCAGCGCAATACACCACCATTTTTTCCCATAGGAACACAGCGCTGTCCACTCAGGCTAGCTAGGCATCACGATCAGGATATGATGGAAAACATAAGAAATTTTTGTCTTGGGATGACGAAACAGTGAGAGCTTTCGTCTTTACAGTTGCTTGACGTGATGCAAAGGGATGGATTGGGAAGTGTTTAGATCTCAGGCACACCAGGAGTGGAGGGTCACAGGGAGCGAACACGGACTGAAAATATTGGATGTATCATTTACGAAGAACTATGGGAAAAAAACACATCTCCATGGAACATGTCAAAGGAGCCAAGGTGTGTTTTATTTTAATTCAAAACCTGGCTTAGTGGATAGCTAATTAGGCTGTGGAGGAACATTTGTCATTTTGAAATCATTATTATTCTGTCCAATATTTACATCTGTAAATTCAGCGAAGAGTGACCTGTGACCCTGTGTTGAAAGAACCTCAGACAATGTACTCCCACTTTGCAACAGGAAGCAGGGCAGAACTGGTAGAACAGCCATGAAATTTGTAAACAAAAACAGAAGAAGAAAGAAGGAAAGGAGGAGCGAGAGATGAATGAATCTACTGGATGTATAGGTATGTTTAAGTATTCAAACAATGAGGGTTAATTCGAACAACTACACATAAACGGAAACATTTCGTAATCATCTACCAATATCAAGCACATAGTAGGGAACAGACTGTGATGATCTAAATCAAGATGTAAAAGACATCATGTTTTGGATAGAATAAGTTTTGGTAATGAATATTATAGTGATGACATTGATAATTTGGTGGGTATGAAATTTGTATTTCATGAAATAGAAATTTATCGACCAAAGGAGAGTTTCCATTCGGAGCAGTTCAGTTCTTGAATGTGTAATATTCACAAACATTTCAAAGACTTAAAATCATATTTAAAAAAAGTACTACACAGTGTGAAGAAAACACATTGTAATATTTGACAGACAAAAAGCAGACGTAAGTTCGGACTGACAGCAGCTTTAGGTCAACATCAGATTATTGTTTTTTGATACCCAGTTGTTTTAACCTGGTAGTCTGTTCAGTTATCTGTCCATGCTTTGTGCAAACAGGTGCCTGTGCGTGCATTTGTGTGCATGCATACACACGCATACATACACAAACACACAAACAACACGCACACACGTAACGCACGTACGCATGCATGCATGCGCGCTCACACACACACACACACACACACACACACACACACACACACACACACACACGTTTAATGAAGTGAATTTGACTTTGCAGAAAACCACCCAAAGGAGAAAATCAATTTTTTATCAAAAAGAAGAACAACTGAGAGGGGGTAAGATGTTTATTCCTTTGATGATGCTGCTGTTTTTTCCTTCATCTATCAAAAAATACCTGTCTCTACTTTTCTAATCAAAAATCTTTCTAAATATCCTGTGGCTAGCTAGTGTCACAGGCACGAATCGCAATGAGTTATGTGCATCTGCTGTGTGCATAGCCCAAGAGAGATCTTTTTTCTTTCTTTCCCTTCTTGTTTCCGGTGCGAACATTACTCACTGGCGAACGTTAAACAATTCAGCTGATAGACTGACACAGACTGAGTATGGATGTGGAGGCAGGCACGTCTGCTGCGTACGCTCGCTGTCCCCGCTTGTTGGTTGGCTAGTGCTCGTTAATCTCTCCCGGAGGATAAGAACTTTTTTTTTCTAACATGTCGATTCATTGTACGATAATAGTAGTTTACTGATAACACATTCTTTAAACATTTTAGATCAAAAATGTTCAGACTTTGTAATATTCGCGTTCGTTTTCGAAAAGTGCTCAGTCAGTTTGCTCGTTCGTGTGTTTTTGCCGAGTTGTTTGAGTTTGGTAGTTTCGATTCTGCTCTTTCTAATCTATCACTACTGTTGATGTTGAATAGTTCGTAGATTGGGTATTTATGGTGGCGTTCATTTTGTAAGGATTGTTCATCTGGAGTTCTGGCCTGGCTGTGTGTGCGCTGGTGGAAGCATCCAAGCAGTCCTTCCTCCCCCTCTTGTGCTGTGGTAGCCTTCTTGGAGGCCAGAACTTGCCTTCTCTCTCCAGTGGCCTTTGTCTCCTCGGCAGCCTGTAAGCCTGCCTACCTCCCGAGCTGCCCATGTCTCCCTGGTGTCTTCCTTTTGGATGACTGACCGGTGTTCAACTGTTTGAGTTTTCTTCCCCTGTGCCCAGTCGCAGGTGTGGGATCAGTTTTCATCCCCTGTGCCCAGTCAAGGTGTGGGGACAGTGTTCATCCCCTGTGCCTAGTCGCAGGTGTTTGGACCAGTTTCTTCTTCTGTACCCAGTTGCAGCAGTAATATTGTGTGGACTGCCTTCAGTGCATCCACACAATTGAGGTCAGAGTAGTTTCTTTTCTACTTGTGTGTGTGTGCAAGTCAACACCAGCTTACACAGGAACACACCTGACCTGTGAAGTGATACCCGGAATCATATCCAGAATGACTCAAATGATAATTTGCTGTCAGAAAGTAAACATCCTTTTTGTTTGTTGATGTCGGTATTGTGTCATGTTATGAGTGATAATATGAATCCTTCTCCCTCTTGTTACTGTATTGTGTCATGAGTGAAACTATGAATTATTTTCTAGCCTAACAGGGAGTGTTGGTGCACATATTTGTTGATGAATTAGTTTACACTTGCATGTTGATGTTGCCCATGTGCTAACAGTAAAAAAATCACTTCCATTTCATTCTTATTAAATGTGCACTCCTAGCTAGATTCCTGTTTGTGTTGTAATATTGTAGAGTGGTGTGAGTGAGTGAGAGAAGATTTAATTAATTATACACAAACAACTTGCACGCCTTCAGACATCCAGGAGACAGATATTACAGATCTTTTTGCAAGCACCCCTTGCTCCACCCTGTGATAGCTATGTATCAGTCTATCGTTGCATTTGTCTGTCTGTCCATCTTTGGAAGAACTGTCTATGTGCAATGAGTCATTCCAAGAAAATGTAAGAATTCACTGACAATATTTTACTTCAGTTTAAAGACTTGATAAAGGAAAGTAAAACATAAATTTTTCAGTGTGTAACTCTGTGATTTGGTTTTGTTGTGAGATGTTCTGAGAGTGATTTTTTAACATAATGATTTTAAATCTGGAAAAGAATGTCCATGATGACCTTTAAATTTGTTGTGACAGAAATATTTTTTAATCAAAGAAGAAGCCTCCAGCATCATTCAATTGCAAATATAAGTACAAAATCATAACTTCAGAAATAAAATGTAGTCTAAGTGGTGGAAAATGAGCATGTCCAGAGGGTCATGGGTTTGAATCCCAGCCATGGCTCGTCCCAAGATGGGAAAAAAATGGGGGGCAGCAGAGGGACATCCGGAGTCATGAACCAGGTGTGGCCCAACCCCAGTAGAGTGTCCGAAGATGAGGGCCAAAACACTTGCTTGAAGGGGGCTTCTCTTCTGAGGACTCTCTGCTGCCACGCTCTCCACGAGTTTCTTTCTACTGATGCATGGGTAAACCATTGACTTCTGTGAATAGACCAGAGGACGTCCAGGAAAGACCGGAGGACACTGGGAAAGACCAGAACCAAGGGCTCTGTGGGCTGGCTCCCCACTTTGCCTTTCAACATGTGGCTACTAAGTACAAAAGGAAAAGATGCTCCCAGGATTCACCGAAAGGGGGGGGGGGGGAATGATGAATCCATCGTGCTCAACCAATCATGACTGCAAATCCCAACTGGACTATGAACATGGACCAAATGGGATATCCATGTGTCTTTGAAAAGCGTTTCGCTACCACCCATGGCATGAAGATCCACAGAACAAAGATGGACGTGTGAAGACTCATCTGAATGAGCAGCAGCGCATTGCATCAGCAGATAAGATGTCGGAAGACCAAGGCCAGGATTTAAAACACAGTGCCAAGGACATCCACGCTGTTGGTTCGGATGACGAATTTGCACAGGCCCTCGATGTCAGGCGCCTGAAACTAAACCTGCCACGAGCAAACGAAACTGAGGATTGGAGAAACTGGATGCAAAAATCGTCCAAAGACTCGATGCACTGATAGGGAATAGCACTCTGGAACACAAACTAGCCACATATGGGGACATTGTGTATGCCACATGTAGAGACGCGCCTATGGAGCAAAACTACCCAAAGAGAAAACACCTCCAAAGAAATCCAGACGCCAAGAAGAGATGATGGACAAGATCAGGGTCCAAAAGAAAAACCTCAAGAAGCAAATGAAGACCGCACTGCCAGCTGAAAAACAAGGCTTGGAAAAACTCTGGAAAGACCTGAAAGCAAAACACAGCGCCCTCAGCAAAGCAGAATCTGCAAGAAAGAGGAAGAGCAAAAAGAAGACCCAAGAGCGCTTCTTCAGAGACCCCTTCCAGTTTGCCAGAACACTTTTTGAGCAGCCGAAATCTGGGACCCTAAGTGTGGACAAAGGAGGAGTTCTTGTGCAGCATCTGAGGAAAACATACTCTGACTCACAGAGCAAAGCAGCATCATTCGACATTCAAGGTCTGGTGTGGCCAACCAAACCTGAGGAACAGTTCAATGACAAGTCACCAACATCGGCGGAAATCAAGAAGGTGGTCGACAAAGCCAGAGCCAAATCATCACCAGGGGGCAAACGGAATACCTTACCAGCTGTACAAGAAATGTCCCAAGGTGCTGGAGTGGCTCCACAGGATGCTGTGATCAGCTTGGAGAAAACCAGAAGATCAGCAGCCAGTGGATGACGCAGATGGTGTGTACATCCACAAAGAGAGCAAAACTCAAGTGACATCAGCCAGTTCAGGCCAATATCACTACTGAACGTCGAAGGGAAAATCTTCTCTGTCATGGCAGCAAGGCTGACCAAGTACCTCATGGAAAACAAGTACTTGGATGTGTCAGTCCAGAAAAGGTGGCATCCCAGGCGTGGCTGGCTGTGTAGAACACGCCACAATGATCTGGGACGCAATCCAAAGAGCAAAAACAGAAAAGAGAGAGACCTGGATGTAGTGTGGCTTGATCTGGCAAACGCATATGAATCTGTACCCCATGAGATGATACAACTGGCTCTTGAGATGTACCATGTGCCATAGAACATCCACGACATGCTCAAGAAGTACTTCAATGGCTTCTCAATGCGGTGTCTACCAAGGAAGGAGTACACAACAGATTGGATCAACTTGGAAGTGGGTATTGCAATGGGCTTTGCAATTTCCCCAATACTGCTGATGTTGGCAATGGAGGTCATCTTGAAAGTGCAAAGAGTAACGCAAGACAAACAGACCTTGGGGATGGATACAAGATGCCCCCTCTCAAGACCTTCATGGATGACACTACATTGATTTCATCCAGAGAAGACGAGACACGTCATGTGCTGGAGAGGCTGGATGACATAGTTGCTTCATCCAGAATGAAGTTTCAAGCCAAAGAAATCACAGAATCTCTCAGTGAGGAAAAGAAAAGTGGCCAAATATGTGGTCTTCAGTGTTGCCAACCAGGCCATTCCAACAGTCACAGAAGAGCCAGTCAAGAGCCTTGGAAGATGGTATGATGATACCCTGAAAGACACACAGAGAACAAAAGAAACCAAACAGATGTTGGAAGAAGGCTTGGAGACCATTGACCAGTGTGGGCTCCCTGGCAAATACAAGGTCTGGTGTCTGCAGTTCATGCTGATATCAAAGCTCCTATGGCCTCTGATGATATACGACATCTGCACCAGCATAGTGGAGGCAATGGAAGCCAAATCAACACAGGTTCACAAGGAAATGGCTTGGTGTTCCACTCTGTCTCACTGACATAGCACTGTACTGTCGCCAAGCAAAGCTGAAACTACCACTGAAATCCATCCTGGAGGAATACAAAGCAGGGAAGATCAGACTTCAAAGCATGCTGGAGGACTCAGGAGACAAGGTGGTAGAAGAATCAAGCCCCAGCTGAAGACAGGCAGAAAATGGAACGTTCAAGAGGCGATGGATTCTGCAAAAGAAAGTCTCAAGATCAGAGAGATAACAGGACACACACAGACCAACAGACAAGGACTGGGGGTGACCAAAAGTGAATGGTGGTCAAAGGCCAAAGGAAAAGCCAAAAGAGACATGATGATTCAGGAGATGAGAAAAGAAGAAGACCAAAAAAGACTCCAAAAGCAGTCCAGCAGAGCCAGCAAGGGCAATGGACAACGTGGGAGAATGCACTCCAAAGACGTCTCACCTGGAATGACATTTGGCACATGGCCCCTCTCAGGATCAGCTTCATTCTCAGATCTGCATATGACCTTCTGCCCTCAAATGCAAACCTGGTGAAGTGGGGAAAACAGACGATCCTTCATGCCCCTCTGCCATGAAAAAACAAACAGTGGAGCATGTCCTAAGCTAATGTAAAGTAGCCCTGGCTCAAGGAAGGTACACATGGAGGCACAACCAAGTGCTCAAAGAGATTGTACAAGCAGTCTGGGCTAGTACCAACACCACAAAAGGGAAAATCAGGACTCCAAAAGCACCTGCAACATTCTTCACGGCAGGAGGGTAGCAAATCATGGCCAAGAACAACAGTGCCACTCGGAACATGCAGGCAGAGTCTGCTGGATGGGGCAGATGACTTGGAGTGCACTGCAGACCTCCCAGAATGGAAGAGTCACCCAGAGATCATCAGCAAGAGTGGCATGAGACCAGACATAGTAGTCGACTCTCAGTCAAACCAAACAGCTGATCATGATCGAGCTCACAGTGCCATATGAGAACAGAATGGAGGCAGCTCAAATCTACAAGACTGAAAAAATATGCTGATCTGGCAAACACAGCCTGAGGTGGCTATCAGGTCAAAGTCCTCACTGCAGAAATTGGAGCTAGGGGTTTTGTAGGAACGTCTGCATACAGCCTCACAAAACAGCTCTCAGTTGCAGGGAGGGAAAAAACAAGTCCTGAAAGCAATGGCAGAAGCAGCAGGCAGAGGTGTTCAAGCTGGATCTGGTCAAGGAGGAACAAAAGTGAACTTCATAAGGCTTAAATTTCCCTACAAATATCAGGTGCCCAGTGGCTCAGTGGTTAGAGTGCGAGTCATAAGGGAGCAGCAGAGGGACATCCGCAGTCATGAACTGGGTGTGGACCAATTCCCCTAGAGTGTCAGGAGATAAGGGCCGAAACACTTACTTGAAGGGGGGGGGGGGGGGGGTCTCTTCTGAGGACACTGCTGCCACTCTCCACAAGTTTCTTTCTACTAGGCTAAATCATGAATTAGACAAAAAGATGTGCTTGAGTAAGGAACAGATTTAAGGGTGGATGAAGCCAGGTGTTAGAAGTGCATCTGATGTGGGTACAGACTGAAATCCACACGATGTGGTAAAGTTACCACGATACATGAACAAATGTCTTGATACTTTATTTCCTTTGCATAATACCATGGACAATTATGCAACACCTTGGTCAGTCACGTGACAGCATAAAAGCTCATCAAGATAGGAAGATAATGTTTCTGTTCTCCATGCACGTGTACATTTACCTGGGAATGCATGTGAAAGAATGGATGACTTCATAGGCAGTATACTCGTAATTCTGAGAAAACAGATTGTGGTAAAGGTTCTTTGCTAGCTCGTTCATCACGCACACATACACACACACACGCGCGCGCGCGCGCACACACGCACGCACGCAAGCAAGCGCGCGCGTACTCACGTACACACACACACACACACACACACACACACACACACACACACACACACACACACACGCACGTACATACACACGCACGCAGGTGCGCGCGCACTCACACACACACACACACACACACACACACACACACACCACGTCTTTCTATCTGTCTATCTATCCATCTATCTCTCTATATCTATCTATCTATCTATATCTACATGCATGCATGTGTGCTCTGTGTGTGTGCATTTTAGAGAGAGAGAGAGAGAGAGAGAGAGAGAGAGAGAGTCAGGAATAGGACAGTGTTTTTATTGCACGGACAAAAAGCACACAAACATACTTTACAGACAATGATACTTGCGCATGCTGGTCTGTGCTGCAGATATGGGCCACACAAACGTATTGCAGATAATGAGGTGTAAATGTGCTGGGCTTTCATGTTTTGTTTGTTTGCTTCTGTAGATAATGAGCACACAAATATGTTGCAAATAATTAGGTTTTCACATGCTCTTCTTTTGTTATTTCCAGGGTGTGGAGCCCGTGCAGTGATTGGTTAGCAGGATGTACGGATAACGAGGAATGTTGTTCTAAGATATGTGATGACTTCTGCAGATTGTGGGAATGACCTCTGACCACAAGCCAGCCGACATCACCACTCTTTACGTGTAAACAAATAAGCAGACTAGCACGTTTTTTCCCCCCTTTGTCAAATCAATGATGGAGGTTAAAAGTCTCCCATTTTGTCTTCATCAATAAAGAGCTTATCATCAGAATACTTCTTTGATTGGGGATATGTGTGATTCATTAGCGAGTGATCAAGTGAGCAGTCAAGTAAGCATAAAAAGAGGAGAGAGAGAGAGAGAGAGAGAGAGAGAGAGAGAGAGAGAGTAGTGGATGCTTTTAAACAGTTGGCAAGAACAATGCCTCGGTCGCAGACTCGGTCTATGGCTAGCTGAACACTGCTCTCTCTCTCTCTCTCTCTCTCTCTCTCTCTCTCTCTCTCTCTCTCTCTGCCTCTCTCTCTCTCTCTAAACAACACAAAATTTGTGAAGAGCAGGCCAGATTAAAAAAAAAATTATGAAACAATTGATCATATATTTACTCCAATACCAATGATTAAAAAACGTTCGTCAGGAGAGAAGAAAAAGTGTAAAATGTACGTTACTTTTATTGATCATGTGAAAGCCTTCGACTCTGCTGGTGGAGATCGTCTTTGGCTAGTTCTTAAAAAGATATAAACATCCACTAGATTGCTACGCATGCTCCAAGCCATATATAAATCAGTCCAGTCGTACGTACGTTAGGGAAGTGAAATGTCTGAATTCTTTGATTGTCCAGCCGGCATAAAACAGGGATGTATCTTATCTCACCTGATTTTTTTCTTTGTTGATAACCGAGGTTGCTGATCCAGTAACACAGCATGGAAAACGCGGATTCCAATTTTGCCAGGCTTACAAGAAATCTTTTTATTGTTATTTACTGATGATATATGTTTGATATTGACAACTCCTTCGAGGCTACAAAATCAATT
>JADBJO010002636.1:100420-115420 GCA_016801955.1 Conus betulinus
TGAAAAAAAACATCTCCTGGAACTTGCTAAAGAAGCCAAGGTTTTTTTTTTATTATTCAAGACCTGGCTTAGCGGAGGGCTAAGTAGGCTGCGGAGGAACATTTGCCATTTTGAAATCATTATTTCTGGCCAACATTCACATCTGTAGATGCACCTGACAGTCACATGACATTTTGAAATCATTATTTCTGTCCAACATTCACATCTGTAGATGCACCTGACAGTCACATGACATTTTGAAATCATTATTTCTGTCCAACATTCACATCTGTAGATGCACCTGACAGTCACATGACATTTTGAAATCATTATATTCTGTCCAACATTCACATCTGTAGATGCACCTGACAGTCACATGACATTTTGAAATCATTATTTCTGTCCAACATTCACATCTGTAAATGCAGCTAACAGTCACATGACATTTTGAAATCATTATTTCTGTCCTACATTCACATCTGTAGATGCAGCTAACAGTCACATGACATTTTGAAATCATTATTTCTGTCCTACATTCACATCTGTAGATGCAGCTAACAGTCACATGACATTTTGAATACATCATTATTTCTGTCCAACATTCACATCTGTAGATGCAGCTAACAGTCACATGCCATTTTGAAATCATTATTTCTGTCCAACATTCACATCTGTAGATGCAGCTAACAGTCACCCGTCATCCTGTGTTGAAAGAACTTCAGATAATGTACTCCCACTTTGCAACAGGAAGCAGGGCAGAATTGGTAGAACAGCCATGAAATTTGGAAACAAAAACGGAAGAAAGAAGGAAGGGGGGGGGGGGAGATAAATCAATCTACTGGATTTATAGGCACGTTTAAGTATTCAAACAACGTGGGTTAATTCGAACAACCACACATAAATGGAACATTTTTGTAATCTACCGATATCAAGCACATAGTAGGGAATAGACACTGATTGTCTAAATCAAGATGTGAAAGACAACATGTTTTGGACAGATTTTTGTCTACAAGTTATAGTAATGAATATTATAGTGATGACATTGATAATTTGGTGGGTATGAAAAGTTTTATTTTCATGAAAAGAAATTTCTCGACCAAAGGAGGGTTTCCGTTCGGAGCAGTTCAGTTATTAAATGCATAATATTCACAAACATTTCGTAGACATTAAAATCATATAAAGAAAGCACTACACGTTGTGAACAAAACGCATTGTACCATTTGACAGACAAAAAAACAGACTTAAGCTGGGACTAACAGCAACTTTAGATCAACATCAGATTATTGGGTTGTTTTTTTTTTCACCAAGTTGTTTTATACGGTAGTCTGTTCAGTTATCTTTCCATGCTTTATGCAAACAGGCGCCCGTGCGTGCATGTGTGTGCATGCATACACACACACACACATACATACACAAACACACAAAACACACACACGCACGCACGCACGCTCACACAAACACACACACACACACACACACACACACACACACACACACACACACACACACACACACACACACACACACACACACACACACACACACACACACACACACTCACACACACATTTAGTAAAAGTGCCTCATGTGTTTGTGGACTGACTGAGCATAACAGTTGATCATATAATCTCATGTGCCGCTATCAAACATTTATACCCATGCTTTCTACATATACTATTAGAAATATTTTTGAATCATCAGTATTAACATATGAATTCTTACTTTCTTTATCAAAGAGTCCAATAAGTAAGTACTTATAGTTTCTTACATTTATTATCTCATACTTATGAGGTTACTTTTCAGTGAGTCAATCATTTACCTACTACTAAATCTACATAATATGTACGAAGGGACCATCTTCATCTCTCCTCTACCTCTCACTGTTCTCTCCCATGTCAAAACCATTTGTAGTTTTCTAGCTTTATCACGAGGGTCTGTTTGTTTGTTTGTTTTTTGTTGATGTGTTGTTTTGGTTTTTTTTATTTGTTTTTTGTGATGTGTTGTTTTGGTTTTTTTTATTTTTTCGTCTAATATCACCTTGAGCGGATAGACATTGAATTTGAAATTTACACACACACACACACACACACACACACACACACACACACACACACACACACACACACACACACACACACACACACACACACACACACACACACACACACACACACATACACACGCGCGCGCGCGCGCGCGCACGCGCTTAATAAAGTGAATTTGACTTTGCAGAAAAAAAAAACCAGAAGGCGAAGATGAACTTTCTTACAGCAGGAGAGTTATCGAGAAACAAGCGGAAAGCTGCTGATTCCTTCGATGCTGCTGTTTTTTCCTTCATCTATCGAAATACCTGTCTTTACTTTTCTACCAATAATCTTTCTGAACATCCCGTGACAGCTATTTATCCAACTATCCTTGCATTCGTCTGTCTATCCATCTTTGAAAGAACCGTCTGTGTGTCGTGAGTCGTTTAAGGAAAATGTAAGAATTCACTGACAACAATTTTTATACTTCAATTTAAAGACTTGATTAAGAAAAGTAAAACATAAACTTATCGATGTGTAACTCTGTGATTTTGTTTTCTGTTGTGAGATGTTCTGATAGTGATTTTTTAACATAATGATTTTAAATCTGGAAAGAATGTCTGTGAGGGCCCAGGTGTAATCTGAATTGAAGGCAGCTCTGTGTGATGTAATCTGGAAATTTGTTGTGACAGAAATTTCTTTTAATCCAAGAAGAAGCCTCCGGCAAAATTCAACTGCAATTATAAGAACAAATTTATAACTTTAGAAATTAACCTGTACTGTAAGTTTACCAACCAACCCCGAAATGTGGAGTTACCAACCAGCCTTTTATGGGTTTACCAACCCACCTGTAATGTGTGTTTACCAACCAACCTGTAATGTGGTTTTATCAACCAACCCATAATGTGGGTTTACAGACTAACCTATAATGTGGCTTTCCCAACCAACCTGTAATGTGAGTGTACCAAGGAACCTGTATTGTGGGTTTACCAACCAACCTGTAATATGGGTTTACCAACCCACCTGTAATGCGGATTTACCAATCCACCTGTAATGTGAGATAACCAACCAATCTGTGATGTTGCTTTACCAAGGAACATGTAATGTGGCTTTAGCAAGGAACCTATAATGTGGGTTTACCAAGGAATCTGTCATGTGGCTTTACCAACCCACCTGTAATATGGCTTTACCAATGAACATGTAATGTGGGTTTACCAAGGAACCTATGATGTGGCTTTAGCAAGGACCTGCAATGTGGGTTTACCAACCAGGCTGTGATGTGGGTTTACAAAGGAACATGTCAAGTGGGTTTACAACCCACCTGCAATGTGGATTTACGAACAAACCCATGATGTGGGTTTACCAACCAGGTTGTAATGTGGGTTTACCAACAACCCATAATATGGGTTTACCAAGGAATCTGTAATGTGGGTTTACCAAGGAACCTGTAATGTGGCTTTACCAAGGAACCTGTAATGTGGTTTACCAACCAGGCTGTGATGTGGGTTTACCAACAACCCCCTAAAGTGGGTTTACCAAGGAACCTGTAATGTGGGTTTACCAAACACCCCTAATGTGGGTTTACCAAGGAACTTGTAATGTGGGTTTACCAACAACCCCTAATGTGGGTTTACCAAGGAACCCATAATGTGGTTTTTACCAACAACCCATAATGTGGGTTTACCCACCACCTGTCATGTGGGTTTACCAACCAGGCTGTGATGTGGGTTTACCAAGGAACCAGTAATATGGGTTTACCAAAGAACCTGTAATGTGGGTTTACCAAAGAACTTGTAATGTGGGTTTACCAACCAGCCTCAATTGTGGGTTTTACCAAGGAACCTGTAAAGTGGTTTTTACCAACCAGCCTGAAATGTGGGTTTACCAACACACCTGTAATGTGGGTTTACCAACCAGCCTCAAATGTGGGTTTACCAAGGAACCTGTAATGTGGGTTTACCAACCAGCCAGTAATGTGGGTTTACCAGTCAAGCTGTAATGTGTCTTCACCAACCAGTCAAACACACGGATAGTGGATTCTTTGTTCGTACACTCACACATTTTCCTAAACAAAGTTTGTTTTGTTTGGACCTCAGCATATTCGTATTATCGGAAACATTTTGCAAATGATTTAGACTTCTGAAGAGCTATCAATTGCATGAAATAAAGTTCAAAATTTCACATATATTTATGAAAAATTCCATTTCTTGAATGATCAAGTAAGTTAAAAAAAAAAAAAACTCGTCAAAGACCTTTCTTTTTTTTTTTCTCTTTTTTGTTTTTTTAATAGTAGGATGTAATCCCAAAATGCTAAATCCTAACTTTGAATTATTTCTGTCAATTAACACTTTCGTAAAAAATGCTAAGTACATACGTGGCTGGTGCGCTCATGTGTGCGCGTGTGCGCGCGCATGCGCACGTGTGTGTATGTGTGTGTGTGCGTGTGTGTGTGTGTGTCTGTGTCTGTGTGTGTGTGTTTGTCTGTGTCTGTGTGTCTGTGCATATGTGCATGCGTCTTCATGTGTGTGTGTGTGTGTGTGTGTGTGTGTGTGTGTGTGTGTGTGTGTGTGTGTGTGTGTGTGTGTGTGTGTGTGTGTGTGTGTGTGTGTTTTCCGACATGATACCAAAAAAACATCAACAAGAAAAGGATTTCTAACTTTCTTGAGGAAAATTATCATTCTAGTCTTTCTGTATATGACTCCAGATATCACTTCGCAGGTCAGGTGTGTTGCTGTCCAAGCTGGGGTTGACTTGGACACACACACACACATAGAAAGTAAACCACTCTGACCTCAGTTTCAGATGCGCTGAAGGCAGTCCACACAATACCACTGCTGCGACTGGGCACAGAAGAGGATAAACTGATCCCACACCTGCGACTGGGCACAGGGGGGAAGAAAACTCAAACAGTTGAGCAACGGTCAGTCATTTGAAAGGAAGACACCAGGGAGACATGGCAGCTCAGGAGGTAGGCAGGCTTACAGGCTGCCGAGGAGACAAAGGCCACTGGGGGAGAGAAGGCAAGTCCTGGCCTCCAAGAAGGCTACACACCACAGGAGGGGGAAGGACCGCTCAGATGCTCCCTCCTGAGCTCACAGTCAGCCAGACCAGCACCCCAGATGAAAAATCCCTACAAAGTAAACAACACCATAAATACCCAATCTACCAACTATTCAACATCAAAAGTAGTGATAGATTAGAAAGATCAGAATCGAAACGACCAAACCCGTATGACTCAGCAAAAAAACACCAATGAACAAACTGACTGAGCACTTTTGAAAACGAATGTAAATATTCCAAAGTCTGAACATGTTGATCTAAAATGTTTAAAGAAAGTGCTATCAGTTCGCTACAATTATCACACAATGAACTGACATGGTTAGAACAATATATTTTTACCCTCTGGAGGAGATTTATGAGCACTACCCAATTAACCAGTCGAGACAGTGAGCATACAGAGCAGATGTGACTGACTCCACAGCCACACTCAATCTGTGCAATCTCTGTCTAAACGTTCCCCCCGTCTCTCCCTCTCTCTCTCTCTCTCTCTCTCTCTCTCTCTCTCTCTCTCTCTCTCACACACACACACACACACACACACACACACACACACACACACACACATCTACTTTGCCAGGGATTAAATAATAGCCAGTGCACTACAGAGAACCTTCTCCCTCTCTTGCTCACCTCCCTCCTCTCCATATCCACCATCCGCTAGTGGACAGTCATGTGCATGTGGTTGATGACACCATTGTGTCAGCGAAACGCTTTGCGCATTAGCATTTGTTCTAAAGACGTGTGCATAAATCATTGGTCATTGATCTCAGTGCCAGGGCACCAGCGAAGTTCAAACATTTCCGAAGTGAATGATGGTAGGAATAGATCCCTCCCCCTCTTACCCACAGTGTTTTGATTGACACCTGGTAAGCCAGATCCTAAAGACCGATTCCTAAAGACCAGCTGTAGATCAGAACTAAGGAACAAGACAGATGCCAGGATTAATCAAAGAGAGAGGGCATGATAATCTTCCTCTAAATCTGAAAATCCAGTCTAACATTTCGCTGGTTCTCCTAGAAAATGTAAGTTGAAACTATGTTTTACATTTCCAATCTATTTATTGATTATATGTATGTCATGTGGTATAAGAGTGTAACTTTGTACTAATACTTGGTGACATTTATCAAAAGGATGAATGATTGTACTGTGTACTAGTTTTCTTGCCACCATGTGGTAAAAGCTATCACCATGTGGTTATGATTCTTTGCTAACAATCTGACCACTATTCTTATGTTCAACCTGATTTTTGCCAGTATGCAATTCCATCTGTTAAGATGATAATTGAATGATAAATTTAGATCAGAAAAACAGTATGCCTGTACTAGGTGAAAACTGCTAAGCTGATTTATATATACTGGTGATTGTTGGAATGCTTTATAGTGTGTGACTTTAAGTCTACACCACATGTGTACTTGGGCTACATGTATTCCAAGTTAATGTGATATAATTCATAAGAAATCTTGAAGAGTTATTTGACTGAAACTGTTAGCATTGTATTACTGTCTCCTACCCTTTTGTCAGCTCAACTCAGCCTTTAAACAAACATGGAGATTGATAGTTCTAGTAGACACTCTACAATAGAGCAAATATTTGCTGGCTGAGTTCTCACACCTCTTCTGAAAGACGAGAGGGTAAATGTGTGAACTTGAAAAGCCAGCCACTCAGCTACTTAACTACAGACCAGGTTCTCTTTATCGCAGACCAGGGACAGTGGTTACACTACAAACTGTGGGCTAAAACCATACATCATGGTTATGCCAGACACTGGTTTATGTCAGACACCATGGCTACACCTTAAACCGGGGCTACACTACAACCACTGGGCAAGACAGTTGTGAAGACACACCACAGCCCAGCACTACAGCAACAGGTCTACACAGCAGGATCAGTCACCAGCCACTGGAGAGATCAACTATCCTCTCCAGCTTAAGCTGAGTTATCATAATCCAAGTGAACTTCAACCCAATTAAGATCAGTTAATTCAGAACTTACCCTCACTTTATGATGAAACAGTGAGAGCATGTCTATGATTACCACTTAGGCTACTGCACTGGGTGTATGCAAGTGAAGTGGATGTGTATAAGAATATACATTCAGAGTAACATTGACATGCCCACTGTATTCCAACTTAAGATATTGCACTGAGTGTAAGTAGGTAAAGTAGGAGTGAGGAAGGGCACTTAATTTTTGTGGTTCTATGAGAACTAAAACTCAGCCTATAAAACAGACATGTATATACTTACCCATGTGTAAGCAAGTAAAGTTGACGTGTAAAATTGCACTCAACTTGTGTCAGTTCTCTGTCGTTCAATCGGTGTTGAATGTTTGAACTTCTCTCTTTAATTCTGTCTCTCTGAGCTACAAGTACTTTTTTTTGCGAGTACAGCCTAAGGAAGCTTATCTCAGAGTCACTACTGAGTATTTTAACACTAATCAGAATAAATATAAATTTCTTTTGATGACCGGTACTGGAAAGTTGCTCCTTCCACCACTGATTAGAGAGAGGGTGGTGGTGAAATATTAATATAATTCTCATAGAGAAAATATTCCTAGTCCTTCCCCTAAAGGACCCACCGACCACTCCCAGCTTTCATCACAGTTACCATCATCATCAGGATATTGATGTTATGTGTGATGTGTCACTCTCTCAGTGCCATTCCCAATCTTCTCTGTGTGAGAAATTGGACCTCAACAAAGTGAGAGAGAGAGAGAGAGAGAGAGAGAGAGAGAGAGAGAGAGAGACAGGTGGGGGAGGGAAGGTGTGAAAGAGGGAGGCAGCGGAGAGAATATGATATATTCAGTTTAAAGGTTGTTACTGCAGAAGTATATATTCGAAAAAGAAGAAAAAATACGTTTAAGCTTTCATCGTGGAGAGAGAGGAGAGGAGAGGAGAGGAGAGGAGAGAGAGAGAGAGAGAGAGAGAGAGAGAGAGAGAGAGAGAGAGAGACAAGAAGTCAACACAACAAAAGTCAACACAACTCAAAGGAACACAACATAGCATAACTTAACACTATATACGCAACACAACGCAACATCACGCAACACAACACAACACACTCGAGGCAACACAACACAACAAAACACAACACAACATATCACACCACAACAAAGCGCAACGCAAAGCAAGGCAATGCAAGACAACGCAAGGCAACACAACACAATACAAGACAGTGCTAGACAACACAATTCAACACAGAACACAATTTTGACACAAACATAAAAAAAGGCAGCACAATACAATACGATATCATACAATATAACGCAACACAGTACAACAAAACACAACGCAACGCCACACAACACAACGCAACAAAACACAACACAACGCAACGCAATGCAACACAATGCAGCACAACACACGCAACGCAAACGCAACACAACGCAACACAACGCAACGCAACACAACGCAACGCAACACAAACAACAACAACGCAACGCAACGCAACGCAACACAACGCAACGCAACGCAACGCAACGCAACGCAACGCAACGCAACGCAACGCAACGCAACACAAACAACACAACAAAACGCAACTATACGTGATGGTTGTCAACGTTACCCTGGGTCTGCATGGGACTTCCGAAATACCCACCCCACCCCACCCCCACCCCACCTCCCTCTTCCAACTCTGTCCTCATGAGGGGGGGGGGGGGGGGGTGTCCTTCGTGTTCCCCCAGAACCTCCTCAACGATACAGCACGATCCACAGCGACCCCAAGCTCACCGTTTCTGATCAATCTCCGCACAGACACCTCGTCATTTTTTTTTTTTAATCTTCCCTAGACCACCACCGCCACTATCACCACCATCACCACCAACACCTGTTTCCGTAAGCCCCCACCCCACTCCACCACAACTGAAGCACATCTGTGCTCAGTTAGTCTCGTAGTGATCGGAAACATAATTCATCTCCATTTGTTTTCGTCAATTTATTTATTTATATATTTATCTGTTTATTCGTGTATTTCTCTATTCATTCATTCATTTATTTTACTTTTGTTGGCCATCTCTGTGTCTCCTCAACGGTATTTTTTGCTTGGTTTGGTTTGGTTTGGTTCTTTGTTGGTTTGTTTCTTTGTTCTGGTTTGTTTGTTTGATTGTTTGTTTGTTTGTTTGTTTGTTTGGAGTTTGTTTCCATTTCCGCCTGAATCAGCACACTTTGAAAACTTTCTTTCTTTCTTTCTTTCTTTCTTTCTTTCTTTCTTTCTTTCTTTCTTTTCTTGCTTTCTTTCTTGCTTGCTTTGTTTTGTTGCTGTATCTATTAACATCACATCACGCCGGTAATTGCATCACCAATGAACAAGTGAGTTATACCATCCAGCAACACATCCGGCGGTAAGGAAATCTGATCATGACATATCAATCAAGACAATTACGCTGGTGTGGACATGCTGTAACAAGATACCATCGCCTTGCTTCAGCAGTCCTTCAGGGAACGCTTGAAGAGTGGAGACACGGAATGGCAGACCCCAAAAGACCAAGAAAATTCAGAGAAATAACAAGATGGGACTGACAGCATTGCAGACAGGACCACAAAACCATTCGCAGAGACTCACATCTTGACAGGATCAGTGGAACCTGGTGGACATTTTCTTCACTTTGGTGCCCCAAGGGTTATGGGAGAAGAAGAAGGAGGAGAAGAAGAAGGAGGAGAAGAAGAAGAAGAAGGAGGAGAAGAAGAAGGAGGAGGAAAGAAAGCAAAGAAAGACCTGGCCATAATTGTCTAAGCTTATTATTAATCTCGTGGTTAAAGCAAAAGTAAATGAAATTACAAGCGCTTTGGAGAAAGTCTGTTTATCAAAAGTATCAATAAGCATGTCATTTTCAAGACCTGTTTAAGAGATAAAAGGATGTTCTTTCTATGGCAAAAAAAAAGCTCACAAAGATACGAGCTCACAAAGATACTGCTGGGTCAACATTCTGGTTTTGCTGGGTTTTTTTTTTTCTGGTCTTTGCAGTGCCATGTCCGCAGTGCCTACCTTCTTTGACTTACCAGCCCCACACGTCTGCAGCTCACAAATTGAAGTCTCCGATTTTCTGCATAGAAGAAGGGCATGGGGATTGGAGAAGGGGGGGGGGCAGAAATGGCGGGTGGGAGGGGTGGGGAAAGAGAGCAGAGGCAGAAAGGAATAAAAGGGACAAGAAACGGGTGGAAGGGAAGGAGGTGGTGTTGAGTGAGGGCGGTCTTTCAGAATAACTTACATCTGGAAATTCTGCCATTGAAGTATCCCCTTGTCTATAAGTCTTTTCCACTAAATAGGATCTGACTGAATTCGCCAAAAAGTCTTGTCATTGTGTTTACCTCAAATCAGAACCGAGCCCACAACCTATCAACTCATAACCCTGCGACAACAGCAAACCAGTACACCACGCCTGCTCTTCAGTAAGAGCTGTTCGTTTCTGGCGTTATTTCATCCCCTGATCTAGTCGTTGCGGCCATCAGGGCAAAACAACACAAGCAAAACAAACAAACAACGACAAAATGTCAGGGGGGGGGGGGGGGGACGTGTCTTATCTACTGAACCACCATTCAGTTACGAAAGGGATGTAGATCAGAACATCCTCAGGCTGACCTGCGTTTTTCTAAGAGAGTCAAGGTTGTAGTGCCAGAGGTGTGGTTCAAGCGACGTACACTCGGGTGGTCTTTGGTCAAGCTTACATCACAGTGGACATCCAAGCGGTCAGCTGTGGTTGGAGGTCACACAGGGGCTGGTGGATTAAAGGAGGAACTCGTGAGACACAGTGCTGGACTCTCTGTGTGTGTGCCATGCTGTGGGTTCTTTGGCTGAGCCTGTGGGCTTTCTCAGCATATGGTAACAAGTCTCGAAATGTTTCTAGGTTTCTAGGTGGTGGTGTGGTGTGGTGTGTGGTGTGGTGTGGTGTGTGTGGTGTGTGGTGTGTGGTAATGTGGTGTGGTGTGTGATGTGGTGTAGGTTGCTGTGGTGTGGTTTGGTATGGTGTGGTGTGTGGTGTGGTGTGGTTTGGTGTGTGTGTGTGGTGCAATGTGGTGTGGTGTGATGTGGTGTAGTTTGCTGGTGTGGTTTGGTGGGTGTGGTGTGGTGTGGTGGCATGGTGTGGTGGTGTGTGTGTTGTGGTGATATGCTGTGCTCTGGTGTGCTGTGGTGTAGTGTGTGGTGTTGTGTTGTATTGTGGTGTGCTGTGCTGTGGTGTAGTGTAGTGTGTTGTGTTGTATGTGGTGTGGTGTAGTATGTTGTGTGATGTATTGTGGTGTGGTGTGGTGTGTGGTGTGGTGTGGTGTGGTGTGGTGTGGTGTGGTGGTAAAGTGTGGTGATGTGGTGTGGTGTGATGGTGTGGTTTGGTGTAGTGAGGTGTGATGTGTTCTTTTGGTGTGATGTGGTGGTGGTGTGTGTGATGTGGTGTGGTATGATTGTGTGGTGTTGTAAAGGTTGTGTGGTGTGATGTGGTTGTGTAGCTTGTGTGTGGTGTGTGGTGTGGTGGTGTGGTGTTGTAAGGTGTGGTGCGTTGATGTGGTGTAGTGTGTGTGTGGTGGTGTGGTCTGGTGTGGTGGTGCATGGTGTGGTGTGTGTGTGGTATGGTGTGGTGTGGTGTGGTGTGTTGGGTGGTGGTGTAGTGTGGTGTCTTGGTGGTGTGGTGTGGTCTGGTCTGGTGTGGTGGTATGGTGTGTGATGTGGTGTGGTGTGGTGGTGTGTAGTGTTGTACGATGTGGTGGGGTGGTGATGCCGGGTGGGGTGGGGTGTTAGTGTGTGTGGTGCTGTGGTTAGGTTGTGTGTGGTGCTGTGATGTGATGTGGGGTGGGGTAGTGGTGCATGGTGTGGTGTGATGTGTGTGGTGGTGTGGTGTGGTGTTGTTGTTGGTGTGGTGAGGTATGGTGTGGTGCTGTGGTGAGGTATGGTGTGTGGTGTGGTGCCGTGGGTGTGGTGTGGTATGGTGGTGCATGGTGGTGTGTGGTGGGGGTGGTGTGGTGGGGTGGGGGTGGTGGAGTGGGGTGGTGGTCTGGTGAGGTATGGTGTGATGCTGTGGTGTGGTGTGGTGTGTGGTGGTGTGATGATGTGGTAGGGTGTAGTGTGGCGTGGTGTGGTGGTGTGGTGGTGTGATGTGGTGTGTTGTTTTGTGTGTGATGTGGTGTGGTGGTCTGATGTGGTATGATATGGTGGTGTGGTGTGTGTGGTATGGTTGTGTGGTGTGGTGTAGCTGTGTGGCGTGGTGTGGTATGGTGCGGTGCGTTAGTTAGTGTGGTGTGGTCTGGTGTGGTGATGTGATGTGGTGTGGAGGTGTGGTGTTGTATGGTGTGGTGTAATGTGGTGGTGTAGTGTAGTGGGGTGTGGTGGTGTGGTGGTGTGAGTGTGTAGTGTGGTGTGGTGTAGTGTGTGTGGTGCTGTGTGCTGTGCTGTGTGCTGTGCTGTGGTGTAGTGTGGTGTGCTGTGGTGTGCTGTGGTGTGATGTGGCAGGACGTATGGTGTGTGTGGTGTGGTGGTGAGGTGTGTTGTTTTGGTGTGAAAGTGTTCTGTGATGTGATGTGGGTCTGGTCTGTGTGTGGTGTGTGTGTGGTATGGTTTTGAGGAGGTGTAGTGTGCTTGTGTGGCTTGGTGTGTTGTGACGTGGTGTGGTATGGTGCGGTGATGTGGAGTTGTTGGTGTGGTGCGTGGTGCGTTGGTGTGGTGTGTCGTGGTGGGTGGTGTGGTTTGGTAGTGTGGTGTGGTGTGGGTGTTGTATGGTGTGGTGTGGTGTTGTATGGTGGTGTGTGTGTGGTGTGGTGTGGTGGTGTGGTGTGGCGTGGTGTGGTGTGTGGTGTGGTATGGTGTGGCGTGGTGGTGTGGTGTGGTGTTGTATGGTGTGTGTTGTGTGGTGGTGGTGTTTGTGTGGTGTGGTGTCGTGTGGTGTGGTGAGGTCTTGTAGTAGGTATGGTGTAGTGTGATGGTGTGGTGTTTTTGTGTTGTGGTGTGGCATGCTTTTGTGTGATGGTGTGGGTGGTGGGGTGGGGTGGGGGGTGTGGCAGTATGGTTGGTGGGCTGTGGTGGTGTGCTGTGCTGTGCTGTGCTGTGCTGTGCTGTGGTGATTAGTTTTGTTGTTGTTGTTGTTGTTGTTGTGTTGTCGTTGTTGTAACTGTATTACATTGCTTTGCCTTGTGAGCCTATTTGCGTTGAACTGAGTCATAACATATTATTGCTGTGTATTCTACTGCATTGCCTGGATTTGCATTGTACTGTATGAAGCCTGCTGTCCTGTATCATCATTCCCATAGCCAGCCAAGGCTTACTATGGTGCCAAGACAGACACATCAACAACGAAGTCGCTGCTATTGGAGTGTTCATGACATCAGTCTGCTACACATGAACGGATGCTTGGTACCACCTAATCCCTCTCCAGGTGCATACTGGGTATTTCTATCCTCCAGCATCCACCAAAAGCTCACAGAAGTTACAGGATCTTAACGATCCTGGATCCTAGTTTCTGCATTCTCTGGATATCAATAACCCAGACTGAAATTACTAGGCAAATAGAAAAGGACAGACCTGACAACAAAAAGTCATATCCGTTGTCCCCCCCACCCCCACCCCCACCCCCACCCCACCCCCCCCACCCCCGTAAATACGTTTATCTCATAGTTCACCGGGATGGTGCAGAGTTATTTCACTTGACAGAAGTAGAATCTATTTGGCGTCAATTGCCCTTTTCCCAAATATGTGTGAAGGATACGTTTTTTTTTTTTTTTTTTTTTTTTTTTTGGTTTGGTTTTTTTTTTTTTTTTTGCTGTCCCAACCTCTGCGCCACCTCAGAGGAGTGCACCCACGCCGCTCATTCCGACACCTCGTCCACAGCCCACAGCCCAGCCGGTCCCGCCACAGCCCCGGCACCGGCAATCCACAGGGAGCAGTCAATATCAAGCCGTCAAGAGGCAACCCACCGGAGGAGACACTGCACTGCTGCCGAGTCACTTCAGTGGTGTTCAGTGGCGCCTGTTCTGATCTAACATATGCAGACACCACCTACTAAGCCCCCTACTGACGACAATAATTGCTTAGTCGCGGAGCCGGCGTGAGTGAGCTCTCCCTCCGGAGGGCGCCACCACGTCCGTCCAACGACAGCCCCCATGGACTCGCCGATACCGGTGACCCAGACGGAACCAAACCAAGGCCACAGACGTGGAGAGAGGACATCGAAAAACTGAGGTCACCATGAGAGCAGGGCATGAAGGGCCACAGAACTTGAGACTTTTTTTTTTTTTTTAAATGCTGATCGATGAGAATGAGGATGATTAAGATGATGCTACGGATTTCCATTTCGGTCCTGAGACTACATGACAGGGCTGTACTCTACGCTTCTTTCATAATATATATATCCCGGCGTCAACCAGGCCCGAAATATACAGACACCTGCAGTGTTGGTCAGGAAATTTGAGCAACACTCTCAGAAACGCATCCATTAAGTGGATGAAACTCGACTGTGTGGTCCCAGTCTTCCCAACTGAGCCCGCAGCAAACTCAACTCTGGGTAGGAGCCGGTCGGGGCAGCAAAAACCCACATGACTTCTGATGGGATTTTGAACCCACGACCTCCCAGCCGGGAGTCCGCGACGCTAACCACTTCACCACGGCGGCTGGTTTAGGATACGTATTTTAAGCACGGAAAGAGTAACTTTGTTGTACGTGGTATGGATACATAGATATTCGGTGCGTCAATAAAAAGTTTCCGGTGGTAAGTAGGTCTATATCTGGCGGGAGAATACGTTTTGCATGGTGATTCTAACATCTTCAGAACCTGAAGTGAACATAATTGCCAGTCCACCTTCACAGTTCCCTTAAAGACTATTCTACACGACTGGCAGATTTGGTTTGAACAACCGTTGCTTCTCTGCAGACACAAGTAATACCATGAGGATATTTCATGTTCCATGTATTCAGCTTTAATTTATGAATTGATCTAACAATGTGCCTCGGGCACAATGGTAAAGTAG
>JADBJO010002636.1:125420-135420 GCA_016801955.1 Conus betulinus
ACTGGTGATATCCCAGCCATAGCAGCAACATGTTACTGCAGGATACTGTATGTTATAGAGATACACTGGTGATATCCCAGCTATAGCAGCAACATGTTACTGCAGGATACTGCATGTTATAGAGATGCACTGGTGATATCCCAGCCATAGCAGCAGCATGTTACTGCAGGATACTGCGTGTTATACAGATGCACTGGTGATATCCCAGCCATAGCAGCAACATGTTACTGCAGGATACTGCATGTTATACAGATGCACTGGTGATATCCCAGCCATAGCAGCAACATGTTGCAGCAGGATACTGCATGTCATATAGATGCACTGGTGATATCCCAGCTATAGCAGCAACATGTTGCAGCAGGATACTGCATGTCATATAGATGCACTGGTGATATCCCAGCTATAGCAGCAACATGTTACAGCAGGATACTGCATGTTATATAGATGCACTGGTGATATCCCAGCCATAGCAGCAACATGTTACTGCAGGATACTGCGTGTTATACAGATGCACTGGTGATATCCCAGCCATAGCAGCAACATGTTACTGCAGGATACTGCGTGTTATACAGATGCACTGGTGACGTCACCGGTCACCAAGTAGGTCACACCATCAGGCAGCATGCTGGACCATGTCAACATTTCTTGGCATCAAGCAAGAAAAGGAAAGGAAAGAATGCATATGCAAGTGTGTGCATGTGTGTGGGGGGGGGGGGGGGGGTGGGGGTGTGCCTTTGTCTATGTGTCTGTGTGTCTGTGTGAGTGTGCGTGTAAGTGGGTTTTCTCATGCGGGTGCGCGCAGGCACGCACGCACGCACGAACGCACGAACCCACGCACACACGCACGCACGCACACACACACACACACACACACACGCGCGCGCACACACACACACACACACACACACACACACACAGAGAGAGAGAGAGAGAGAGAGTGAGACGGACAGAAAGACAGACAGACAGACAGACAGTCAGACAGAGTGAGCGAACAAAGGAGAAGGACAGAGTGAGCGGGAGAGACAGAAAAAGACAGACAAGACAGAATCAAAGAGAGAGAAAGGGTGGATGGGTGGGTGAGATTGCACAATATTACACAGCACTATGTACACACGACAACACCACACAACAGCATACATCGCAACACAGCGCAATATTACACAGCACTATGTACACACGACAACACCACACAACAGCATACATCGCAACATAGCGCAATATTACACAGCACTATGTACACACGACAACAGCATACAACGCAGCACAACGCAATATTACACAGCACTATGTACACACGACAACACCACACAACAGCATACATCGCAACACAACGCAATATTACACAACACTATGTACACACAGACAACACACACACAACAGCATACATCGCAACACAACGCAATATTACACAGCACTATGTACACAGACAACACACACACAACAGCATACATCGCAACACAACGCAATATTACACACAGCACTATGTACACACGACAACACCACACAACAGCATACATCGCAACACAACGCAATATTACACAGCACTATGTACACACGACAACACCACACAGTGCAACACAACGCAGCACAACGCAATATTACACAGCACTATGTACACACGACAACAGCATACAACGCAGCACAACGCAATATTACACAGCACTATGTACACACGACAACAGCATACAACGCAGCACAACACGATATTACACAGCACTATGTACACACGACAACGCAACGCAACGCAGCGCAACGTAACGCAACATAACACAACACAACACAACGCAACGCAACACAACGCAACACAGCGCAACACAACGCAACACAACGTGATGGTTGACGTTCTCGGGCAGCCTTGACTCTAAAACTGAAACTCTGCTTTCGCGTGCGTGCGTGCGTGCGTGCGTGCGTGCGTGCGTGCGTGCGTGCGTGTGTGTGTGTGTGTGTGTGTGTGTGTGTGTGTGTCCATCGTGTCCCCAGAAAGTTTATCGCCATAGAGCACGAACCGTATCTACAGGACCTCAGGTGTTCTGATCAATCTCCACAGAGACACCACCTAATCTCCTTGTGCCCCTGGTCTCCATTCCACCCTGCCTCCCCCACGACCACCCTCCGCCCTCTCCCTCCCTGCCCCCACCCCCCACCCCAGCGACCACTCCTATCCCCATCACCCCCTCTCCCCCGCCATCTTCTTTCTAAGATGAAGAAAATACGAAATCTTTGCTGAATAATTCTGATGGTCAAGGGAAGATTCTCTATTACTTTATTCACTCATCTAATTTTTTTTTTTGTTTTGTTTTTTAACCTGCTGTCCCCCTCATCCTTGTCTTTACCGTGGTATCTCTCCCACGTCGTTCATTCTGGCTCTCTCAGACACAGCCACACGCAGGCTCTCGTCCCACTGCAGCCCTGGTACTGGCTGTCTACTGGGAAACATTTGATTCCAGGTCGTCACGAGAGACAACCTACCAGAGGAGACCCTGCACTGTCGCTGAGTCATTTCAGTCGTGTTCAGTGGTGTCTGTTCTGAGCCAGCATGAGTGAGACACCACGTGACAAGTCTACACCACGTAACAAGTCTACACCACGTAACAAGTCTACACCACGTAACAAGTCTACACCACGAAACAAGTCTACACCACATAACAAGTCTACACCATGTAACAAGTCTACACCACGTAACAAGTCTACACCATGTAACAAGTCTACACCACGAAACAAGTCTACACCACGTAACAAGTCTACACCATGTAACAAGTCTACACCACGTAACAAGTCTTAAACTAAAGAAATTCAGTGCTATGTCGCATAGCCAGTGTTCCTCGATAATTTCTTTTCTTCTGTTTTTGTTTGTTTGTTTGTTTGTTTTTACCCTTAAAGTCATCTCTGGCTAAAACATTATTCATCCATAAACTCTTTGGATGTTTGATCTGGTCTCTCTTCCCTCGTGATTGAGGCAACGAAACTGCTGATTGTTTGGCCGATTGGGACACAAACTAACGGTTTGTAGGGGGATAGGGGAAGGGGAACATGTTTGGCAATGCCTCTCTTCTCTTCAGATGTTCTCTCTCTCTCTCTCTCTCTCTCTCTCTCTCACACACACACACACACACACACACACACACACACACACACACACACACACACACACACACCACACACACACACACACACGTGAATCTCCTTCCCCCAACCCCTTCCTCATCCTCCGCACACACACACACACACACACACACACGCGCGCGCGCGCGCGCGCGCGCGCGCGCGCACGCGCGCATGAGCAGAGCAACAGACGGGCAGACAAAAAGATAGGCAAAAATACAAACAGAGAGGTAAACAGAGACAGACAGAGGTACAGAGGGAGCAAGCACATACCCAACCAAGAACTTCAGGATTTTTGAAAAGCTTTTATTGACTCTAATACAAAAAGACTGAACACCACATACTCGATATAGCTCTTCCCGTGCCGGGGTAGACTCGATCCCTACATCCGGTGCAGATTTGTTGTCGATGGTCTTTATCTAGATATATCATACTTGCTGCAGAAAAAAAAAAGGATTGAACATTTCAATGCAGAACACAGACTGAACATTGAATGATCATTTTGATGCAGTATGTTCAATGAACATTTCATTCGACATTAAATAAATATGCTAATGCAGAATAGTTCATAAAACAATTCAATATGGAGTACTGCATGTGCAATACAGAAGAGTGAATAAGCATTTTACTACAGATCATTGTATTCAACTGGCGTTTCAATGGGAATTTGGATGTACAATTAATTCAGAGTAGTAAATGACCATCAGAATATTTGGAGCTGGATGAACAGAGTGTCGGATGGACATCTATATGAACAATTCATTCAGAAAGGGGTATATATATATATATATATATATGTATATATATATATATATATAATAAAACAATAAATTCCAAGGATAAGTACCGAGCACCATTTCAGCAACTTACAGAGCAGCTAGGTGTTTGCAATGACTGCAAGAAATATTGAATATAAACAAAGCTTGCTCTTATGTCTCAGATTGTAAAAATAGGGGGGTGATAAGCCTTCATATCTGCAGTGGTAGATTATTCTGCCTAACTGACAGTATGTGCTTGAGTGAGTGAGTGGGGAATAATAAATGCTTCTCAAAATGAACCTTCAGCAAGCTTATAGTCTCCTAAGTGGGAGACCATCTCCAATGGGGAGGAAGCTCACTAACATATAACTCCTGGTCAGATACCGGTATTTGGAAACCTGATTTGTTTCTCTCAGTGACCGCGGAAAGTGGAAACCTGATTGTTTCTCCTCAGTGACCGCGGCAGAGGAGTCAAATTACCACTTTCCGCGGTCACTGAGGAGAAACAATCAGGTTTCGAAAAATACGGTATCTGACCAGGAGTTATATGTTAGTGAGCTTCCTCCCCATTGGAGATGGTCTCCCACTTAGGAGACTATAAGCTTGCTGAAGGTTCATTTTGAGAAGCATTTATTATTCCCCACTCACCCACTCAAGCACATACTGTCAGTTAGGCAGAATAATCTACCACTGCAGATATGAAGGCTTATCACCCCCCTATTTTTACAATCTGAGACATAAGAGCAAGCTTTGTTTATAATTCAATATATATATATATATATATATATATATATATATATATATATATATATATATATATATATGCGAAAGGAAGTGTAGGTAGAGTACAACCTTGTAATATAGTCTCGGGGAGAGACAGACAGACAGAAATAGACAGACGGGCAGAGACAGAGACAGAGGCAGAGACAGACAAACAGACAGAGATAGAGTCAGACAGACAGACAGTTTCAGTTTCATCAAGGAGGCGTTACTGCGTGCGGACTAGTCCATATACGCTACACCACATCCGCTAAGTTTTGAGACCACACTACACATGATTTGAAGCTGCTGGATAAATGAATTAACAACTAAGATGAGAGAATTGATGAAGAGGGTCTCGTGGCTAGAACTTAGCAGATGTCTGATCTACACAGTAGCCCAATGCACTGGTCAAACCTTGAGTGGTTACCTAACATTGGTTGCCTTTTTCGTTTGTTTGTTTGTTTACTATTATTTTTTTTGGTATATGTGTCTAGTGAATGTACACATGTGTGTGTATGGATGTGTGGCGGGCGGGCCCATTTGTGTGCGTGTGCGCATGTGTATATGTGTGTGCGCATGTGTGTGTGTGCGCTTGTGTGCGTATGTGTGCGCACACGTGTGTGTGTATGTTTGTGTGCGTGTGTGTGTGCACGTGTGTGCTTGCAAGTATGTGCACGTTATGTGCATGTGCAGACGTGCGTGTGCATGTGTGTGTGTATGTGTGTGTGTGTGTAATTTGTGGGTTTATGTGAGCACACACACACGTATATGCATATGTATGTGTACATATATGTGTGTATATGTGTGTGTCTTTGTATGTGGGCGTGTGCGCATGTGCGTGTGTGTATGCATTTGTGCGTTCATGATGTATGCGTGTATGTGCGCAAGCGTGTGGGTGTGGACGTGCACATGCACGCATGTGTATATGTTTGTGCATAGGAGCAAAGTGACGTGTGCGTGTGTGTGTCAGTGTGTGTGTGTGTGTGCACGAGTGAGTGCGTGTGTGTGCATGCGCGTGCGCGCGCGCGCGCGCGCGTGTGTGTGTGTGTGTGTGTGTGTGTGTGTGTGTGTGTGTGTGTGTGTGTGTAGTGACTGCATATCGTGAATGTTCAGAAGATGACTTAGGGTCAAGAACAAGAACAAGACAGACAGACAGACAGACAGACAGACAGACAGACAGACAGAAAGGTTGGAACTCACCTCCTCTGACAGATGAAGTGTTTCTCATGGTGACAGTCCTCGTCGTTCCACATGTGGGAGGCGTCATCGTCGTCCAGTTCCATGCAGTTCTCATCCCCATCCGAGCCACCCCCGCCATCAGGCTGGCCCGGTTCCCAGGCCTTGAACTCCAGATCCGAACCCGACCACGCCCACACCCACAGCCCCTCCTGGATCAGGTCGTGAGCACCTAGCCACACGTCATCTGTGACAAGATTCATGCAGGGAGGGGGCTATGATAACAACAACAACAACAATGATGATGATGATGATGATAATAATAAATAATAATAATAATAGCAACAATAACAAAGCATTTTTAAAGCGCTTTGTCAAAGGTTCTAGAAGTTGACAATCCACACTCTACGGGCTGCCTGCCTGGGTAGTGCAAGCTGAAGAGCCTCCTTGCTGGCGCTTCATTCAGTCGTTTCCCGTGTCATCCAGTCAGTATCATTCATTCAGTTTCCTCATTTCCTTTTATTCTTTCCATTTCTCATGCAGGGTGCATGCTATGTGTAACGTGTCATCCATACCAACGGCCAAACTGGCCTTCTCTTTCGAAAGCTGGTGATGGGATTTTACGTGTGTGCAAGATGTTTATGCGTGCGTTCACACACGGAACCTCAGTTTATAGTCTCATTTGAAAGACTCTTTGGGAAATGGAGTTAGAACCAATGTGAACTCGGAGGGGAAAATCGCCCTGTACTGACACGGCGTGACTGAGATTCAAACCCGCAACCCCAGGATCACCAGGATTACGAGTGCTGCACTCTACTAACTGAGCTATTCCGTCTCCCGGTTATGAAGCACGCTTGGAAAGAAAGAAAGAAAAAAGAGAAAATTCCATCGCCGAGGTCTGTAAGAGGTACTCAACTAAAAGAGCTTTGTACCGTGTTCAGGGTACCCATAGCCTAAGTCTGTAGGGGGTACTGAACTAAGACAGCTTCGTACAGTGTCCAGGTACCCATAGCCTAAGTCTGTAGGGGGTACTGAAGTAAGACAGCTTTGTACAGTGTCCAGGGCACGGTGTGATGGAATGCGGATCCCATCTTTCGCCTTCTGCCGCTTACACCTTTCCTGACCTGAGTCAGTCAGGTTCCTGTTTGTTGCTGAGGTGGACTGGCGAAGATTGGCAGCCGTTGAAAAGTGTGATCCCACCAGTGGTTCGGATTCATGGCAGTCGGCTCCGCAAGTAAACGGCCTGACCATTTAACTGCAGGCATCTCTGTCTTTCCCTCTGTCTGTATGTCTATCTGTCCTGTCTGTCTGTCTGTCTGACACACACACACACACACACACACACACACACACACACACACACACACACACACACACACACACACACACACACACACCCGAAGGATTTATCCTACACAAGCAAAAAATTCACTTTGATTGGTAAACGCAGACAAACAACATGGTACACCCGTAAATTTTCATTACTAACTTTCGGATGAGAAGACCAGTTCGGCTGTTGGTGTACATGACACGTATACAAATAGCATGCACCCACCGTGGAAATTCGAAAGAATAAATAAATATCTAAGTGGCTGAGATTCGATTGAATGACAAGGAAAAGTGATGTAGAATGTAGCGCCAGCAGGCAGCTTTTTTTTTTTTTCTGTCCCAATCTCTGCGCCACCTTAGAGGCAGTGCACCCACGCCGCTCATTCCGACACCCCGTCCACAGCCACAGCCCGGTCGGCCCCGCCGCAGCCCCGGCACCGGCAATCCACAGGGAGCAGCCACCGTCAAGTCGTCAAGAGGCAACCCACCGGAGGAGACACTGCACTGGCGCCGAGTCACTTCGGTGGTGTTCAGTGGCGCCTGTTCTGATCTAACATACGCAGACACACCACCTACTAGCCCCCCTACTGACGACAATAATTGCTTAGTCGCGGAGCCGGTGTGAGTGAGCTCTCCCTCCGGAGGGCGCCACCACGTCCGTCCAACGACAGCCCCCATGGACTCGCCGATACCGGTGACCCGGACGGAACCAAACCAAGGCCACAGACGTGGAGAGGACATCGAAACTGAGGTCACCATGACAGCAGGGCATGAAGGGCCACAGAATTTGTGACATTTCTCTTTTATGCTGATCGATGAGGATGAGGATGATGATGATTAGAGATGATGCTACGGATTTCCATTTCGGGCTGAGACTACATGACAGGGCTGTAATCTACGCTTCCTTTCATAATATATCCCTGCGTCAACCAGGCCCGAGAGATACAGACACCTGCAGTGTTGGTCAGGAAATTTGAGCAACACTCTCAGAAACGCATCCATTAAGTGGATGAAACTCGACTGTGTGGTCCCAGTCTTCCCAACTGAGTCCGCAGCAAACTCAACTCTGGGTAGGAGCCGGTCGGGCAGAAAAACCCACATGACTCTGATGAGATTCGAACCCACGACCCTCCCAGCCGGGAGTCCGCGACACTAACCACTTCGCCACGGTGGCTGGTAGCAGGAAACTTTTCATTGCCTCTACCCAGGTAGGCAGCCTGTTGTCAAAGCGAGAGCTGGTCTCTAAACGAGGATAGGTGCTGTATCATTGCTCTCAATAATAATAATAATAATAATAATAATAATAATAATAATAATAATAATAATGATGATGATGATGATGGTGGTGGTGAAAATAATAATAAATAATAATAAATAATGAAAATAATAATGATAATAACAATAGTAGTAGTAAGGCTCTGTGCTAGAGCGATTCGCTTTCACGGGAGACAACAACCTGAACATATTTTACAAAAGTCGGCTGTGATAATAAAGTTATCATTACCATTCTACACAGTTCTTTGTGGTACCTATGAGAAGAGGGTTGACAGCATACATATGAAGGGAGGGGGGCGGGGTTGGGAAGGACAGAGAAATCAGAGACCGAGAAGGTAGCTGGCATGAAAAAACAAAACAAAACAAGCAAATGTGAATTTAGACAAGGAACAATCAATGACGAACAAGTGGAATAACTCTTCTCCTATGCAGCAAGAATTACCCCCCACTTGCTCCTTAATTGAAAGGTGTAATTTCGTCATCCCCCAAAAGTTGGGCTGTTTTACCAGAGAACAGCGTGTCTGCAACGTGTGTGTGTGTGTGTGTGTGTGTGTGTGTGTGTGTGTGTGTGTGTGTGTGTGTGTGTGTGTGTGTGTGTGTGTGTGTGTACGTGTGTGTGTGTGTGTGTGTGTGTGTGTCTGTCTGTCTGTCTGTCTGTCTGTCTGTATGTCTGTTTCTGTATGTGTGTGTTTGTGTATGTATATCAGTGACAGCGCGCGCGCGTGCGCGCAAGTAGGTGTGAACGTAAGAGAAAGAAACTAACAAAAAAAATGCTGAAACGAAAAAAAAAAAGCAAAAGCAAAGGCATCGAAATGAGACAAACACACAAACAAAAAAGGGAGGAAAGAAAGGAAGAAATAACGAAAGAAGAAAGAAACCAAAAAAAATCGTTAAAAAAAAAAAAGGAAATAAAAACAAACGGACGCAGAGAAAGTAGCAAAATACCCCCCCCCCCTCCCCCCGCCCCCAGACTGAAACGAATGAAAGAAAGAAGCTAAGAGGGGGGGAAAAAGACAGTAATGAGGAATGAAAAAAAAGTTTTTAAAAAAATTCTTTTTTAAAACAACACCTCCCCCCCCCCCCCCCCACCCCCACTCCCACAAGAAAAAAAGCATTATGATAATAGATAAATGAAATAAGATAAAATAAAATAAAATAAAATAAAATAAGTTAAAATAAGATTTCTTAGTTTTCAGAAAGGTTGACATAAGAAATAGAGTCAAAAGCGAAGAAGGTTGACATGAAAGGGAAAAAAGAAGAAAATAGAGTCAAACGGTCCCCGAGAAACAGCTAGCACCCGGTCCCCATTCGCTAGCACTCACGGTCCCCATTAGCAGAAAGAAAGAAACAGCTAGCACTCACGGTCCCCATTAAAAAGAAAAGAAAAGCTAGCACTCACGGTCCCCATTAGCACTCACGGTCCCCATTAGCAAGAAAGAAAGAACAGCTAGCACTCACGGTCCCCATTAGCAAGAAAGAAAAGAAACAGCTAGCACTCACGTCCCCATTAGCAAGAAAGAACGAAACAGCTAGCACTCACGGTCCCCATTAGCAAGAAAGAAAGAAACAGCTAGCACTCACGGTCCCCATTAGCAAGA
>JADBJO010002636.1:140420-142920 GCA_016801955.1 Conus betulinus
TGTGTGCGTGAGTGAGAGAGAGAGAGAGAGAGAGAGAGAGAGAGAGAGAGAGAGAGAGAGAGAGAGAGAGAGAGAAACTGAACTGAATTGTTATAAATTCGTTGGAGAGTCACCAGTGCATGGACTAACGTTCACTAACTAATTCAAGTCTGACTTAGAATTACAACTTTCTCGCACAATAGGCGAAACCATACCACCCCCTTAACTTTAAAATGCATCAAGCTTTGTCACACCAATCACCCTTACCATACCACATACACCACACCACCCCACATACACCACACCACACCACAACACACTGTACCACACCACACTATATACAACATCACACACACACAACACAAACCAAACCACACTACATACACCACACCATAACGCAACACGCCGCCACACACCACACAAACTACACTATACACACACCACACCACAACACACTACACCACACCATACCACACCATACCACACCTTGCCACACCATACCACACCATACCACACCACGCCACAGCACACAACACACCACACCGTATTACACCACACCGTGCCACATCACGTCACACCACACCACACCACACCAGACAAACCACACCACACCACACCTCAACACAACGCACACACCACACACACAACCACAAAACAACAACGCACACACGACACCACAACACAACACACCATAGTACACCACACCACAATACAACATACACACACACCATACCACACGACATCACACCGCCCTACACCACCATACCACACCACATAACCCATACCACACCACATCATACCACACTACACCATACCACACCACATCACACCACACTACACCATACCACACCACATCACACCACATAACACTACACTGTATCAGACCTCATCACACCACATCACACTACATCACACACACCACATCACACCACCTCACACCCTACTACATCACACACCACACCAAATCACACCACATCATACCACACTGTATCACATCTCACCATACCACATCACACCACAGCACATGACACTACATCATACCACATCACACCACACCACACCGCACCACACCTTACCCCACACACACACACACCACACCACACCACCACACACACCACACCGCACCACATGCACAACATCATACCATAACACACCATACCACACCACACCACACCACATACATCAAACCAGACCACACCACACAACATCACACCACACTGCACCGTACCAAGTCCCACCCGTACCACACCGTACACAACACATCACACCATAACACACCACACATATCACACACACACACCACACCACTCCACACCACACCACACCACACCGCACCACACCACTCCACTCCTCCACACCACTCCACACCACACCACACCACACCACTCCACACCACATCACACCACACCACACCACACCACACCACTCCACACCACATCACACCACACCACACCATATTGTCGGAAAGGTCGGAGAAGATGCTATATTACCTGATGAAGCCAACAGCCCTATCAAAGAAAGGACCCCCACCAGCATGGTGAACACGTGTGGGTTCACTCACTCACTGCTCACGCCGTCTGTTCACAGCGCCTGGCCCAGCCTGTGGTACAATGTGACCGTCATGTCACAATGCGGCAACGTCCACCAAACATGGGACAACGCAACAGTTTGATAGATAATGAAACACCAGTTGTGTGTGTGTGTGTGTGTGTGTGTGTGTGTGTGTGTGTGTGTGTGTGTGTGTGTGTGTGTGTGGAGAGAGAGAGAGAGAGTTGTTTTTTTTTGTTGTTTGTTTTTGTTGTTTTAAGTCTACGTTTTTCGCTAACACTGGGGCACTGTTACATTTTTCGCTAACATTGGTGCATTGTGACATTTTGTGCTGACATTTGACGCATTGTTACATTGTCTCTGACACTGATGCAGTGTCACATGTTTTGCTGACGATGGTGCATTGTTACTTTTTTTTCATTGACATTATTGCCTTGTTACATTTTTTCACTAACACTGGCGCATTGTTACATTTTTTTCACCGACACTGGCGAATTGTTACATTTTTCACTGACACTGGTGCATTGTTACATTTTTCACTAACACTGGCGCATTGTTACATTTTTTCACTAACACTGGCGCATTGTTACATTTTTTCACTAACACTGGCGCATTGTTACATTGTTCACTAACACTGGCGCATTGTTACTTTTTTCACTAACACTGGCGCATTGTTACTTTTTTTTTTCACTGACACTGGTGCATTGTTACATTTTTCTCTGACACTGGCGCATTGTTACATTTTTTCTGACACTGGAGTATTGTTACATTTTTTTTTCATTGACACTGGAGTATTGTTACATTTTTTCATTAACGCTGGTGTATTGTTACATTTTTTTTCTGTGACACTGGTGTATTGTTACTTTTTCCTCTGACACTGGCGCATTGTTACATTTTTTTCACTGACACTGGCGCATTTTTACATTTTTTCTCTGACACTGGTGTAATGTTACATTTTTTCTCTGACACGGGC
>JADBJO010002636.1:157920-160420 GCA_016801955.1 Conus betulinus
TTCTCATTAAGATGTTTCTTCCGCATATTCTTTTCCAATTGCTGGATCAATTCATGCGGAGAAAAATTTAAGACTTTGTTGAAGGGTGTTTCAGAAATTGTACAAGCCCCCTGTTTTGCCAATTTGTCTGCTAGTTTCATCCCTTTTAAGCCACAATGTGAAGGAACCCAGCAAAAATCAACTGCTATACCTCGGAAAAGTAAACAATGTAACAGATGCTTAATTTCAAAAAGAAATATCAGTTCTAATTTTAGAGTTCCAGTGCTTTAATGATTGTAAAACTGATTTTGAATCAACACAAAATAGCACACTATAAAATGATACTGGCGTGTCATATAAGATATAATTCAGAGCTTTCATAATTGCATATAGCTCTGATGTATAAATTAAAAATTCTCTGCCTAGATAGAAAATACTTTTGCACATTTAAGGATGGTATAGTGAATCCAGCACCACTGTCAGACGTTTCCATTATTGAACCATCTGTAAATATTTTTAAATGATTTGGATAAGTCTTTTCGAGATGTTCTCGAACTTCATTTACTAGAATATTTACATTGTCATCTTTCTTCAAAGTAGTATATTCATCATCAATTTTTGCGTTGAGATGCTCCCATGGGGGCATTTGAGGGACAATAGGAATCTCCGAAATTGCATCAATATATCAATACTACATTCTGACATAAGCTCAGAAGTGAAATTTCTAATTGGCTCTATGTATGATATATGTTTAGACCTTTTGGGGTATTCCTTGTTGGAATCCATAAGAATTTCATCAGTAACAGAGTTTTTACAGATAGGCCTCTTACAACGTATTTGGACACATCCAACGTTCGTTGTTCATTAAGAGATAAAATGTTTGTCTCCTTATAGCATTTCATTGTGTTTGTGTGCACTGGAAACACCCAAAGCTAATTTTAAAGCTTTACTATCTAAGCTTTGCATTTTCTTTAAAAGGTAGTTAGATGCAGAGAAGTATACTTCTTGTCCATATATTAATTTTGATCGGACTAACGATATATATAAATGTAAAAGTGCGGTACAGTCTTGACCCCATGGTTGACAACATATAATTTTGAGCAATTTCCTAGCTTTATCTGTCAAATTTCCTATATGCTTTTTCCAGTTCAGCTTCGGTGTTAAAAAGTGCCAAGTACAGCCGTTAGTAACGACTATAACGGGGCAAACTACAACATCAGGCATCATCCGTGACCCATAATGAACATACCTGCTAATTTTCACAAAGATCAGCCAAGTATTTTCCGAGATATGCCATAAAGAAGAAACACTGTTACAGGCCAGGCCGTTACCGCCGTTAGTAATGGCTACAACGGTAAACTAAAACATCGTTCATTATTCGTGACCCATAATAAACATACCTACAAATTTTCAGAAAGATCGGCCTCGTACTTTCTGAGATATTCCATAAGGAAGAAAAACCGTTACAGGCAGTTACAGCCGTAGGTAACGGCTATGACGGGGTAAATTAAAATTATTACATTAGCATCATCCGTGACCATTAATGAACATACATACAAATTTTCAGAAAGATCGGCCGAGTACTTTCTGAGATATTCCATAAAAAAAGCCGTTACAGGCGCCGTTACAGCCGTTAGTAACGGCTATAACGGGGTAAACTAAAACATCGGGCATCATCTGTGACCCATAATGAACGTACCTGCTAATTTTCATTAAGATCGGCCAAGTACTTTCCGAGATATTCCATGAAGAAGAAAAAAACCGTTACAGGCCCTTACAGCCGTTAGTAACGGTTATAACGGTAAGCTAAAACATCGGCCATCATCCGTGACCCATAATGAACATACCTACAAAATTTTCAGAAAGATCCGCAAAGTACTTTCTGAGATATTCGATAAGAAGTAAAACCGTTACAGGCCGTTACAGCCGTTAGTAACGGCTATAACGAGGTAAACTAAAACATCGGGCATCATCCGTGACCCATAATGAACGTACCTGCTCATTTTTTTACAAAGATCGGCCGAGTACTTTCGGAGATATTCCATAGAGAAGAAAAACCGGGACGTTACAGACCGTTACAGCCGTTAGTAACGACTATAGCGGTAAAGTAAAAAACACTACGCCCTGGGTGAGTTGATGGCGAGGTCACCGGTATTGCCAAGTACATGGGGACTGTCGTAGGACTGGTGTGGCGGCGCCCTCAGACGGGGCAACGCTCTCTCGTGTTGGCTCAACGACTAAACAGTTATTGTTGTCAGAGAGGGGCTTAGTAGGTGATGCTCCGCCAATGCTGTAGCAGAACAGGCACCACTGAACAGCGGTGGAGTGGGTGAGCACAGTGCAGTGGTTCCTTTGGTGGGTCGCCTGTTGGCCACTTTTCATGGAATCTCTCTGTGGCTTGCCGGTGCCGGAGCTGTGGCTGTGGGAGCTGTGGCTGTGGTCAGGGAGCCGGAATGAGAGGAGGAGTGGGGCGTGTGGGGTGGGGGTTGGGGGGATGATGCAATTGAAGTAGCATAGAAGA
>JADBJO010002636.1:165420-172920 GCA_016801955.1 Conus betulinus
TGGCTGGGAGGTTGGGGGTTCGAATCCATCAAGAGTCATGTAGGTTTTTCTGCCCCGACCGGCTCCTACCCAGAGTTGAGTTTGCTGCGGACTCATTTGGGGGAAAACTGGGACCACACAGTCGACTTTCATCCACTTAATGGATGCGTTTCTGAAAGTGTTGCTCAAATTTCCTGACCGACACTGCAGGTGCCTGTATCTCTCGGGCCTGGTTGACGCCGGGATATATTATGAAAGGAAGCGTAGAGTACAGCCCTGTCATGTAGTCTCAGACCGAAATGGAAATCCGTAGCATCATCTTAATCATCCTCATTCTCACTGATCAGCATAAAAAAAATGTCTCAAATTCTGTGGCCCTTCATGCTCTGCTCTCATGGTGACCTCAATTTCGATGTCCTCTCCACGTCTGTGGTCTTGGTTTGGTTCCGTCGGGGTCACCGGTATCGGCGAATCCATGGGGGCTGTCGTTGGACGGACGTGGTGGCGCCCCCTCCGGAGGGGGAGCTCACTCACGCCGGCACCGCGACTAAGCAATTATTGTCGTCAGTAGGGGGCTTAGTAGATGGTGCCCTGCGTATACATTATGAACAGGCGCGCCACTGAACACCACCGAAGTGACTCGGCAGCAGTGCAGTGTCTCCTTCGGTGGGTTGCCTCTTGACGACTTGACACGGACTGCTCCCTGTGGATTGCCGGTGCCGGGGCTGCACGGTGTGAATGTGTCACAACAACAAACACTCGTACAAAAATAAACCCAGACGCGCTGTAACAAACGCCAAAATATTAAAATCAGCAAGATAATCAATGTCCAGTGAGAGATAATAAGGATACAGAAGCATGGTGCGGAGGGGAAAAAGGGAGACGGAGGGGAAAAAAAAAGAAAAGAAAAGAAAGAAAAAAAAAAAAAATGAAAGAAGAAAAAAAATAGTAAAGGCGGGGGTGGTGGAAGGAAGAAGAAGAAGAAGAAGAAGAAGAAGAAGAAGAAAATGAAAAAAGCGTAAAAAGCGTAAAAAGATAGTAACACTGTCGAAACTTTAAAAAAAAATTCTTTTTAAGAAACCTCGTAAAGCCAAGCCCCCAACTCCCATCCCCCTCCCACCCCCATTCCTTCTCTCTACCGCAAGCTAGCGTTGTGGGGTAGCACTAATGTCAGACCACTAATCAATGGTGCCAGCCATTCCTGTTGCCGGCCACAAGTCACGATCCTGGCCTCAAGGCTCTGCCAGACTTTGTCCAGGTGTAAACGAGTCACGATGTTCATGCTCACATCTCGCGCAAGGTGATAATCAATAGCGTTCGACTTCCACACACGTGGGTCTTGCTGACGCGAAATGGCAATCCGCTCATCGTAAGCATGACGTTCTTCCCCTTCTGTGTGGGCGTCTGTGTGGGTGTCGCTAACGGGAATGGCTGTCAGTAACGGGTACAAAAAGGGTTAATTCGCTCGAATCTGAATTAATCATGAGTCAGGTAAAGATTAATTGATACGTCTTTTTTTTTCTTACATCAGCAGCAATCACGTTAGCGCGACAAACTAACAAATAAAAACAAATCAAGAAGAGAAGAAGAAGAAGAAGAAAAAAGAAGAAGAAGAAGAGAGGAGAAGAAGAAGAAGAAGAAGAAGAAGATGAAGAAGAAAGAAGAAGAAGAAGAGAAAGAAGAAGAAGGAGGAGGAGGAGGAGGAGGAATCACATTTGTTTAAACAAAACGTTCGATCATAACTTTCTATGTTGTGTGGACTGTAAATCTGTTTTGCTGTCAATTTCGTCAATGTTTTGTGAAACTAGTGTTGATTTTGAAATGAGACATTTCATTCCTTGTATTCGAATGAAGGGAACGAGCGCTGCTTTTGGATCCCATGGCACCGTTGGATTATTGTCACACACATGCTGAGGGTCTGGGTCTGGCAGAACGGGGAGCACAAAATGGTTCACACATTACTGAACTGCAATGCATGTTATCGCCAATCAAAACGTCTGAAATGATAGAACAACGCACATCACCCGCCAGGTTTTTTCTTCCCCAGTCTGACATGAGCAATTCATTTTTTACTAAATGCACAAAATCTTAGAAGGGTTATATAAAAAAGGATTCAGTTTACATGCACAAAATGCTAGAAGGGTTAGCATTCAGATGACGTGAAATTCTCCAGATAGAAACCATGGCAAAGAAATCTGTTGCATGTGAACTGCAAGCCTATCAGTTGAACACATGCCACTGCACTGTGGAGAAAGAAGATGATTTCCTCCCGTAGAAGTAGTTGATGTGTGGCCATTTTGTGAGAGAAAATCATTTTACTTCAAAATCTTCTCTATCTTACATATTGTCCAATTGGTTTGTTGTTGTTGTTGTTGTTGTTGTTTTTGGCATCACTTCTCAGATCAATGGAACACCTAAGGTGGTGATTTGTTTTTTGTACTTTTTTCCCCTAAGGCAAAAATCCACCTCTTCATTTTTTGGTGCTTTACACTGTCCTCTTCATCTTCAAAAAACAAAACAAAACAAAAAAAAACAACAAAAAACAAAACAAAAACAAAACAAACAAAAAAAAAAAAAAAAAACACCAAAAAAAAAAAAACGAAAAAAAAAACAATTTCCACTACCAGTTTTTTTTTTCTTTCTTTTTTTTTCTTCTTCTTTTCTTTCCAAACCAAGCTCTTACAATGGACATATTGTGCTGATTTTAGTGTTTTGGCAATTGATACAAAGTGTCTGGGCTTGTTAATGTTCTGATGTGTAGTGTACTGGCACACTTACTCTGTGTTGTTGTTTTTTTTTTTTTTTTTAAATCTGTACCTATACCCCCATCCCCCACTTACAAACAATCCCCATCCCATTTTCCCAGATACACCGCCTGCCCTGTTGTGTTTGTATTAGTCTTTTGTTTGTTTGTTTGTTCGGGCTTTGGTTTATTCTACTGACTTACGTTTCAAAACGGAGTGACTGAGGCGGAAAATGAAGCAAAATTTGGAAAAGAGAGGGGGTTACTTACCGCCAAGGACACAGACAAACAGAGTACAGGACTAGACACAATGCATTTCGACCTCTTGGGTCTTCTTCAGGCGAAAACAAATAACATTTAGGACAGTGACAACGAAGAACAACAAGAACAACATGTAGCCACTTAGCTAAGTGGCTACATGTTCTTCTTGTCACTGTTCTAGATGTTATTTGTTTTCGCCTGAAGAAGACCCAAAAGGTCGAAATGCATTGTGTCTTGTCTTGTACTCTGTTTGTCTGTGTCCTCTGCTGACTTAATTTATCTAGAGTCTAAAATCGTCAACATACATGAACAGATTATAAATAAATGAACCAATCGACCAACATCTTCTGTTTCAATCCTTCTGTTCATCGCGTTTACATTTATTTTGGTGCGGCAGCAGAAGACATGATAATCCGTTGTAGGCTGCAGCCTCATTAATTTGACGTTGATTTTTGTGCCTAACTAACAAACAAGCCGGGTAACTCTTGCTTCCATAATGAAATAATTACACGCCCGTAACTCAAAACGTATGCTGCTTCCGACACCGAATCGCCTGGCAGAAATAACACAGAGCACACAGAGTAATCAAGGACCCCCCCCCCCCCCCCCCCCCCCCCCCCAGTTGAGTTTTGCTGTTCAACGCTTTGTACACATTGTTGACGACAGTTCACTTGTTCTCTCAATGCGCGTTTTGGCTTGATTTTCCGTTTTGGACAGAATACCCGTTAGGGACATCACAGACCAATCGGTCTTGTTTTTTTTTCTTTTTCTATTTTCTTTTTGTACTACTCCCAGTTCTATAGAACAGGGAGTACTTTAGAGAGAGTACTTTAGAATGGGAACGAATAAATGCTGTCTGTGTGTCTGTGTGTGTGTGTGTGTCTGTGTGTCCGTGGTCAAAATGTGTTCCACTCGCTCCAGACAAAACTACAAGGCCGATCTTTCTGAAAATTTGTAGGTGTAGACGTGGACAGGACATCGAAACTGGGGTCACAATGAGGGCAGAGCATGAGGGAACACATCACTGGAGACTTCTTTTTTTTAATGCTATTGAGAGGGACGTGGATGATGAATAAGTTAATATGGAGGTCCATTCTGGTCTGAGAATGCCAGACAAGGCTGTACTCCGACCTTGCTTTCATAATTGATCCCGGCGTCAACCAGATACAGACACGTGCAGTGTTGGTCGGGCAATTTGAACAACACACTCAGAGATGTATCCATTAAGAGGATGAAAGTCGAGTATATGGTCCCAGTCTTCCCAAACAACGCCCGCAGCAAACACAACTTTGGTTCTGCCGGTCATGGATCGAAACATTCCACAAGTATAATGGCTCTGACGGGAATCGAACCCACGACCTCCCAGTCAAGAATCCATGAGGGTAGCCACTTCGCCACAGAGGTTGGTGTTGTTGCAAATTCCTCTCGTGCATTTGTGAACTCCCGGATTCGCTGTGAGAAGGGAAAAAAAACGTGTTTTACAATTCTACACACTTTCGCAGAATACTGAATGTCCTGTTTGTACTTACACCATTCCTGGCTGAGTCAGAATACCATGAAAATAAGTCAGGGAACTCAGAAAACTCCAGAGAAGGGGACTGGAGGAAGGGGGGGGGGGAGAGGGGTGACAAGCCAGCACATGTCACACAGTCTGTTTTACTTCAAAACTGCGACAGAAACGTGCACTGACATTTTCGTCTATTTTTGTATATCTTTCAGAGATTGATTTATACGAAAAAAAAACCTCATACGTCGCTTCGTGAATCTGGGAAAAACTATCCTGACCGAATGTTGAGGGGTTTACTGTTCAAAAACTCGGTCAGCAGTGGCTATTGTGTTTCTAGTGACGCACAGTTTTGCTGTCGACAAAAAAAACAGCACGTAGTTTTAGAGCAAGAGAACTTTCAGACAAAATGGTCTGTCAATCATGTTAACAATAGTAGACGAAGAGAACCCCCCCCCCCCCCCTCTCTCTCTCTCTCTCTCTCTCTCTCTCTCTCTCTCTCTGTCTGTCTCTCTCTCTCTCTCTCTCTCTCTCTCTCTCTCTCTCTGCCTCCCCCTTCCCCCTCTCCCTCACCACACCTCCTTCCCCCAGCACCTTCGCGTACTCTCACCCCCACTTTCTCCTCCCACGTCTCTACACCCCCCCCCCCCCCACCTCCCCCCCCCAGCACCTTCGCGTACTCCCCCCCCCCCCCCCCCCCCCTCTACCTCCACCCCCCTCCCCCCCCCCCCCCCCCCCCCACACACACACCATATTCCACGTACACACACATCCACACGTGCGCGCATGTTGTGAGCAATGGTACTGAAAACTCTTTTTCCCAGGAAAAGCGCAGAGCCCAGAACCCCAGCTTACAAGACGACGCCTTTTTTCTCCAGTGGACCGCTGTGTCCTCGCGTGACCTAGGTCAGTGTCCTGCTTCCTGGTCACTTGTATGTCCTAACAGCACTGAGCAGCTTTTCTCGGTGAGAGCTCAGTACCGGGAAACGTCGATGGCCATCTGTCAACAATAACATGGTATTATCATGGGTCATTTGTCAACAATGGCATGGTTTGATCATCACTCTTTAGGATTCTTAGAAACAAAGACGAATTACCGTGGTTTGAGGGGTTTGAGGCAGAGGCATCTTTCGATTTATCAAAAAATTCTTGGGGGGAAAAAAGTATAACTACTACCTCTACTATATGTCTTTTTTTTCAAAAATTTAGAAAGAGAAGGGGCTAGTTACCGCCAAGGACACAGAGTACAGGACAAAACACAGTGCATTTCGACCTCATAGGTCTTCTTCAGGCAAAAAAAAACAAGCAACATTTAGAACTTGGACCAAAGCCAAAGGCATTTAAGACCCTAAAAATGAAATCATAGCTTACACTATCAAAAGCTTTTTCAAAGTCTAAGCATGAAAGTATCCCTGTTTTTATTAGATGTGATCATATAATCAATTATGTCATGTTTCTGTCAATGGATAAAAACATTCTATACAAATGTCAAGTCAACTGTTTCAGTGAATGGGAAACTAGCTGGATGGTTCCCAGTTGAGAGAGGATGCCGACAAGGCGGTCCAATCTCACCGTATTTATGTATTATTTGTGTGGGAAATTTGCCAATATGATTAGACAAAATGAAGACATAAAAGGAATTAAAATAGGTAATGCTGAGAACAAAATATCACAGTATGCAGACGATACTGAACTACTACAAGAAGGCAATCGAAATCATTCGAAGAATCGATCAAGACAATTCAAAAATTTGGAAAAGTGTCACGACTTTTACTAAATGCGAAAAAAAAAAAAAAACAAATGCAATATGGTTAGGAAGTAAACGAAACTCGCCCGTGAAATATTTGCCACATTTAGATATAAAATGGAACCCTCGTAAATTCAAAATTTTGGATATTTTTGGTTACGAGTGACTTAAATAATTGCGAAATTATAAATCTTGAAGAAAAGTTTGCAGAAATAAGAACATTGTATAAAACCTGGCTAAAGAGGCAGATAACACCACTTGGCAGAGTAGCAGTACTTAAATCCATGATCCTATCAAAACTTACCCATCTATGGATGTTATTACTGAACCCATCAGACTACATAGCTGATGAAATTCATAAATTCATATTCCAGTTTGTATGGGGGGGTGAAAAAAAGAGACAGAATTAACCGGAAAACGCCTGTGAAATGTTTTCAGCATGGGGGTATAGGAATACCAAACATATGGAAACAAATAAACGCACTGAAGTTAACTTGGATTCGTAAACTTTTATCAAGTGACCATAGGTGGAAGAAAACACTTTTTTCATCATACTACCAAGCAGAAAAATTATTTCTAAATTATGTGCTGATTTGTTTGGTTTTGATAAGGTAAATTACTTCTGAAGAGATGTATTCAAAGCATATAAAGAAATGGGTAAGACTGTATGTGTCAAAACTGCAGCAGAACTCTATTAAGAGCCTTTGTTTTGTAACACGAATTTGAGGATTGGGGGCAGATCTTTTTTTTTTTTTTAATAATTGGATCGAAAAAGGTGTATTCTGCGTACGGAATCTTTTGGATGAAAATGGTTTTTTTTTTTAGTTTCCAGTCCACCGTTAACATCAACACTGATTTTGTGACATATAACGGTTATATTAGTGCTGTTAAAAAAGTATTCTAGAGAAGTTGGAATAGAAATAAAATATGGTGAAGAAGGTGAGTCAAGTAAACTGATAACTGTGATGTGTTCAGTTTCAAGGGGTGCCCCACCTTACTACGATTTACTGAATCAAGACACCCCAGAGCCAACTTTCTGCCACAAATGGAATGAAAGATTACCAAAGAATGTTATGTGGGCTAAAACTTTTTCGAGTTAAGATGATTTCAGGTCAGAATTATTAATACAATACTGGAAACTAATATTTGTTTTGCAAAACATAAGCGTTGAAGATTCAGAAAACTGCTCCTTTTTGTAACAGAAAAAAAGAAAATATTCAACATCTATTTTGGCACTGACCTCATGTGCAAATGTCTGGCAAGAAT
>JADBJO010002636.1:185420-190420 GCA_016801955.1 Conus betulinus
ACATTTTTGCTGTATTTTGTGATGAACGCATTAAGTTTTATCCTGTAAGATAGCGAACTAATTTGTCTGTATTTGATTACGCCAGTATGATTCAAATATAATTTGTTATCCAAACCACGATAATCATATATACATATTCTTGGAGAGTCTATCTTTTCTCTGGGTATTGCCTTTAATTCTACTCCATGCTGCTTGTTCTAGCAAGTGATAACCCTCCTGAATGGATAAAGGAACATGAATTTCAGTGGATTCTGTGCCTTGCCTTGCGCCCTTTTTTGGCTACTTTGTCATCCTACTCATTTGAAGAAAATCCAAGATGTGAAGGAACCCAGCAGAAGGAAACGTTGGTCCCTTTTAAAGTTAAGATATGAATTAATTGACTGATTTCTAACATGATTTTGGTCTTTTTCTTGAAAATCTGATGATCTTAAAGCATAGAGTACCGACTGAGAATCTACACAAAATAAGATTTGAAAAAAACTGTAATGGAAAATCAACTATGTAATTGAGAGCCATAAGAATAGCAATAAGTTCAGCAGTAAAGATGGATCGATTTTTGCCAATGTGTAGTATGACTTTTCCTTTTTTAACGCTGGTATTACAAATGCTGAACCTGCCCGGTGATCTTCTAGGAGTGAACCATCTGTATATATCTTTAAATGATTTGGATAAGTGTTCTGTATATGTAATTGGACTCAGTTTTCAGTTTTCATAATATTTGGATTCTCATTTTTTCTTCGTGTCAGTATATTAATATCAAAACTGCGCTTTTATTCATCTCCCAAACAGGACAAGGGGAGACCGCTTGATTTGTGTCAATATTACTTGGATTTATATCAGACCTTTTGAGTAGATCTGACACGTAAGTGGCAATTGGTTTCAATGATGATATCTGCTTAGCTCGTTTAGGAAAAGAATTTTCAGATGTAATTTTCAGTTCCTCAGATGCAAAGTTGTTACTTGTCGAACTTCTAAAGAACGTATTTAGCGCACGCAAGACTTCGGTATTCGTCCAAAGGCAATTCTCCAATTTCTTCATAAGTTCCAAGCGTTGATGCGTGAAAAGGCACACCAAGAGCAAGCCTATAACCCTTGCAATCTATGCTTTGAAGTTTCTTAAGTAAATAATTAGGGGGCTAAAAAAAAAATACCTCTTGTCCATAGGACAATTTTGATCTAAGCAGCGATGTAGAGAGATGCTTCAAAACTTTGCAATCTTGTCCCCAGGCTTGTTTGCTTATAATCTTTAATAAATTTAAACATTTCCTTGCCTTAGTAACGATGTAGTTGATATGAGCATTCCAGGACAACTTTGGTGTAAGATAGATACCTAGGAATTTCACGATATCTTTATACTGAATAGTCGTATTTTCAATTTTGAAACACGGCAACTCTGATGGGATTGCTGCCATTATTAAAGAGAATCATATGTGTTTTCTCTGTAGATAAAGTCAGACCATTTTCGTCCATATAAGTACATATATGATTGAGCTCTCTTTGATAGATCTTCTTAATGTAGTTCAATTCCCTTTTTGATGTTTTTCTTTTCATTGTAACGTTCATCCCAGATGCATAAATCATCAGCATATTGTACTAATACAACATGCTTTGATAAGAGCGAGGGCAAATCGTACATCAAGATGTTAAATAACATAGGAGCAATAACAGAACCTTGTGGCAATCCCATATGTAAAGATCTAGAATCGGAGTATGCATTCCCTACTCGAACACGTATGTTTCTTTTATTCAAAAAGCATTTAATGTAGTGATATAAATGTCCCGAAATTCCGATTTGTTTCAGTTTATAAAGGAGCTTGGCATGCCAGACTTGGTCATAGGCTTTCTTGATATCAAAAAAAAGGTCGCCAGAACATTTCTTCTTCTTGCAAAATTGTTTTTTTTTACATTTGTTGTGAGCTTCACTAAATTGTCAATAGCAGACCTGCCATTTTGGAAGCCTGCTTGATTAACTGGAATAACTTTATTTTTTTGACAATACTGCGTCAATCTTCTCAAAACTATTCTCTCTAATAGTTTACAGGTATGCGAGGTTAATGCTATTGGTCTGTAACTATGCATATCTGTTGGAGGTTTGCCTTGCTTTAAAACTGGTACAATGATAGACTGTTTCCATTGTTCTGGCATTACGCCCTCAAACCAACATTTTTGAAACAATTTCTGCAGTAATAAGACAAAATTTTCAGGCAGGTGTTTAAGCATATCATTAGATACTTTATCTAGTCCCACAGAAAGTTTTCTTATTAGGAAGAGATAGAATTGCATCTTTCACTTCATCAAGAGTAACTGGAGAGCATTGATGAAATGACTATTATCATCAACTGGATCTATATAATGTCTTTATTTTCTTTTTCTGTTCTGGAAGTTTGATCTTTAAAGGATAGACCTTCCAAACGCATAGATTCGGAAAACATATCGGCGAATGATTCTGTTTTTTCTGAATTAGATGGAAATTCTTTGTTCTTCAGCTTGACAGGACAGGTTGGCAAGTTTAAAACCCCTTTTCATTTCATGAAACTTTTTCCAAACCTTTTGTAAATCTTTATGATTCGAAATCTCATTAGAGCAGAAAGAGGACCAATATTGCCTTTTAGCTTGAGCTACTACCATGTTACTGTAGTGATTCGCTCTGTTTCTTGGCTATTAGATTCTCTGTGTTTTGTCTTTTAAATATATTTTATACAAACATTTTTTGTTATTAACGGCTGAGTCACAAGCAGGTGTCCACCAGATATTTCCTGAGTGTTTGTTTGACTTAACTGGGCGAAATTTTGGAATGGCTACATCTGCAGCACTAAGGATAGCATCAGTAAAATACGAATATAACTGATCAATGCTATCAATATTAATATCAACAGTGTTGTATGTAGCTAGTTTGTTTTTGAAAGTTTCCCAGTCAGCTGATTTATAATTATATTTTGGAATTATGTCTTCTTGTAATTCACAAGAATCAGTTATTTTTATAAAACGTTACAATTATTGGGAGGTGGTCGCTTCCTAGAGTATCGTCAAAGGTAGTCCAATTACATTCAGAGGCTAATGCAGGAGATATCAAGGATAAATCTATTGCTGATGCTTTATGAGTTGGAATATCTGGAATTCTGGTTATGCTGCCATCATTAAGCAAATATAAACATGAATCAACAATATTTTCTACAAATCGGTTACTAGTTACTGACATGCAATCCTTGTCCCAAAACGGCGAATGCGCGTTAAAGTCTCCTGCTATTAACCATTTTTTCGTTGTCTGGTAGAGTGTGTAACCATTCTGTATTAAATTCATTTGGTCCTTTGGGAAGATATGTAGAGACTATGTTTATCATAAAATCTTCCCTTAATTTTATTCGAGCCGCACATGAATGTAAGGTTGGAATATTGTTGGAGCAGGGGACGGGTATACTTTATAATCTGTTCCTTCTTTAATATATATATAGCTGTATTGATTTTAGTAACAGCATCTACTTGTTCATGAACTGGTGGGTAATAATAACCTGATAATTTAGGCAGTTTTTGTTTCTTTTTCACATTCAAAGATTGTAAAATAAGAGCTTGATAGGAGTTATTCGCAAGATGTTGAACTAAATAAGGCAAGTTTTGTGGAAACAGACCTAACGTTCCACTGCATAAACTTCATAACTTGAAGATGTTTAGATGGCATCATGTGAAGGGAAAACGCAATTAACGAACGTAAGTAAAAACAATAATATAGTGAAAGGAAATATTAAACACGCTCTAATTATACAAAGATTGTCAGAACAATGCTAAAACAATACACCTACGTTAGCTTGTCAGAAAATATGACAAATAAAAAACAGACGATTAGTCCTATATAGGCATACAAGGGTAACTTAAAATATTTCACTCGTCTATAACTGATTAACAGAGTCTACAATATTCTGAATTACGATGTTGAACAGTCATTAATGGCAAAGTGAACATGAATTACTCAGCAGTCCTAAGTTTGCAGGCAGAACAAAATTGACGTCAGTAGAAAAGGTCCCAGTCGCTCAGGGCAAGGTAAGGATTGAACCAGTCACGATGTGAAGATCTGGAGTAGGTGTGGGGGTGGTAGAACCTTGCAGAGCGTGATGACTTCCTCGGTGTTTCCCAGAGGAGGTTGCGAAGATGACGCCCGATGTTACTGGCGAGGATGCTGGTCCCTCTGGAGTCGGGGTGGATGGCGTCCCTCAGGTTGTACCGCTTGATGTTGTCATTCCTGACGAAGGAGATGTTTGGGCACTTCGTGTAGCTCTGAGGTGACCATTGCGTTGTGTGCAGCTGCCTCTTCACTTCTAGAGTGGAATCTTTTACGGCGGTGGAGTTGCTAACAACAACTTTATTGTAGGGTGTCTTTTGGCCATGCCTTTCACGGCAGTGTAAGGTTATTGCATGCTTCTTTGGCATCTTTGGCTTTAAGATCATTGACGCCACAGTGGATAACAACAACATCTGGCTTGTCAAGAGAGAAGAGCAGGCAGTTTTCAGAGTGTTTTTGGGTGTCTGACAGAGTGGAGGTTCTTTCTTTGCAGGCTTTGAAATCATAGGATTTACCTAGTCTGTTTGGCTGTACGTGATTCAGCACAGTCATGCAAAATGAGCACTTTTGGTAGATCTGATTCCTCGCGCTTTCTTTCTTTCTTGTTCTTTTTGGAATACGCCGAGTACGACTTTTTGCGATTTGCGTCATCCGAAGTAATTTCGTCATGCAAAGCGGGCGACTTCTGAATAGATTTTTGTACTGGGCTAGCAATTTGGTCCTACCTTTCTTCTTCGGATCCGCCTGTGCGTATGGTTGCGCAGCACCAGGTGGTGGAGGCGTTCTAGCTACCTCCGCATAAGAACGTGTCGTACTTGAATCTTCCGTCTGTGTTGAGTGTGTGTGTGTGTGTGTGTGTGTGTGTGTGTGTGTGTGTTACTGCTTACATTTCAGCATGCACATCATGAACGTATGCAGACCTATGCATATGCGTTGTCAATGACAA
>JADBJO010002636.1:195420-197920 GCA_016801955.1 Conus betulinus
GGGGGGAACCATAGGGGGAGCTTGACAGCAGTATGTTTTCAGAGAGGAAACACACACACACACACACACACACACACACACACACACACACCACCCCTTTCCCCCTCGGACAAAAGTTTCAATCCTGAACTCCTAATGCTCAAGGAGGAGGAGGGGGAGCTTGGGGGTGGGAGGGGGCAGGCGAATGGAGTGACAGTGAGGGGGGGGGGGGGGGGGGTATGGCAGGTAATCCAAAAGGAAATGTCATGATCCCTCGAGCCAACGGTAATAAAGGGGTTTTCGTGGAAATCAACCTTCCTGAATATTTTCTCGGAGGACTGGAAAATAATGATTATAACTGATTCCTTGTCGTTGATGTTTTACTTGAGGATAAACACTGTTTTCCTTGGGAAAACGGTTATTATATCACAAGCCGTTGTATACGTCATTGTGTCTGTTCTCCCTCGAGACAAGTTGTCATCCTTCACGAAATCAGATGCTACACCTTTTCAAAGGGAAATAACTACAATTACACCCGCCGTTTTCTTGAAGGCCGATAACTTTCTGGGGGGGGGGGAGAAAACTGATGAGAACTGAGTTCTCTGTTATCATCATGTTCTTTGGGGGTGCTTACTTTTCTTCCCTGGAAAACAGTCATCGAATGTACGCATAATATGATAACTTTTTGTTTGTTTGTTTGTCTTCCCTGAAGAACAGATTGCTAACCTTGAAGAGAACAGTGATAACATCTGGTTTTTGTTACACACTGTTATGATCACCGTTTTCTGAAAGCATTAACCGTTTTCCTTGGTAGTTAAAAAAAAAAACAGTTTTTATATCATATTTCCCACAGTGACTGTTTTGACAGTAACAATAGTTCTGATTGAAACACACAGCTTTGTGATTCCCCTTGTTGTCAGTGAAGGATTGAATCGTTATACTGTGACGTCCTTCTTTTCATCATATTATTCTCCCTTCCACCCCCCCCCCCCCCCCCCACCTCTCCCCCCCCCCCCCCCCCCCCCCCCCCCCCCCACTAACCCGATCCTTCTTTCCTCCCAGCTCCTTCCTGTTCAAATCACTCTTCAGTCATTTTTATGGTGACGGAGGAGTGTTTTTTGTTAACCCACACTTGCTTTTTTTCCACCAATATTTATTTCTGTTGTTCGTCATGTTTGTTTGTTTGTTTTTATTCTGCGTGAATTCAGGTCCAGTTGATGGTTGAGACCCGTTACTTCAGTGTTTGCTTTGTTTATTCGGTGACCCAGTGCTTCATTTTTTTTTTTTTTCATATAACAATTCCTGTTTTCCGGGGAAATTGTGTGTAAGCCTATTATTACCGTTTTTTTCTTGAATAATAATCTGATGAACTGTTTCCCTCAGAGGAAATTGTGATAATCAGACTTATATTTTTTCTACTATCACTGTTTTCATTTCCTTTGAAGAATGATTATATCATAAAGCCATGTAAATGTTTTTGGGGGGTTTTTGGTTTTTTTTGTTGTTGTTTTTTTAGTAGAGTCTGTTGTCGTCCTAAAATAAAATGAATAGAAATAACAGAAAGAAAGAAAGAAAGAAAGAAGAAAAAAAAAAAAACAAGAACGGAAAAAAATAAACAAAAAAAATGAAAGAAAGAGAAGAAAAGATAGGAAAGAAAGAAAGAAAAGAAAAAACAAAGAAAGACAAAAACGAAAGAAAAAAAAACAAAAGAAAGAACAAATAGAACAGAAAAAAAAGAAAAGAAAAATAGAAAGGAGACCGCTGTTTTCACGAGAAATCCCTTGCTACTGTTCCCATGAAGAAAATTAACTGCTTTCCTCCGGAAACGAGTAATGAAGGATTTCCCCAATCATGGTTGTTGAGTCTTTTCCTCGGGAAAACGGAAAACAGTGCCGTAGTTTTAATCGCTCATGTTTCATCGATGAAAACTAGCGATGGGGGGGTGGGGGAGTGGGCGGAGGAGGAGGGGGGCGGGAGTGGGCGGAGGAGGAGGGGGGGGGGGGGGGTCAACATGTATACAGGGAAATAATTTCCCGGGAAACGGGCTTATTATCTCGCTTTCCCCCTAAGGATGATAATCATTGCTTTTCTCGGAGGGAAAGCATAATGATACCTGAGTTCCCTTTCATCACACGCGCATGCCTACACACACACACACACACACACACACACACACACACACACACACACACACACACACACACACACACACACACACACACACACACACACACACACACACACACACACACACACACACACACACACACACACACACACACACACACACACACACACACACACACACACACACACACACACACACACACTTTTGTGTGTGTGTGTGAGGAGGAGGAGGAGGAGGAGGAGGAGAAGGAGGAGGAAAGCCATAAATGCTTTCTTCCTGAAAAAAAAATGTAAGCTATTTTCTCTAATTATCATTGTTTTCGTGAAAGATGATAACTGGTTTCTCTCGGAGAGTACTCTGGCCTCTGATCGATGCTCGTATCTTCCCACAATA
>JADBJO010002636.1:202920-250420 GCA_016801955.1 Conus betulinus
CGTGAGAGTGAACTCGTTCGACCGGGCAGTTTCGTGACAAGAGGGAGAGAGAGGGGAGAGAGAGGTGGAGGATATTTTTAGACGTAAGCAGCGTTGGCGTCGGCGGCACATCTATAAAGCAGCTTGAGTTTGTTTCGCGGACGTAAGTCTGCGCCCGATTGCAAGAGACTGCTGAGGTTGCAGTAAGTGTGTTTTTCACGGTTGACATCGCTTCTTTCGCATTGCGGCCGGTGTGAGTGTGTGTGTGTGTGTGTGTGTGTGTGATTTTTCTTTCTTAAATTCAAAAAGACTTTCAGATTTAAAGAAAAAAAAACCGTTAAGTCTTATGATTGTTTTTCTGCTTTTCTTTCTCTTTTTCTTTTCTTTTTCAGATGTTGCTAACTTCCCACCATTTTATCGAGTACAACCAGCGGTTTGTTTACTCCCTTTTTTCGCCCTGTACGTGTGTGCATGCGTGTGGCGGGACTTGTGCGCGAATGAAGCTGAATGGATTGTCTGTTTCAATTAATAGTATTTTTTTTTAAACGACGAAAAAATTTATCTCTGTGTGTGTGTGTGTGTGTCTCTCTCTCTCTCTCTCTCTCTCTCTCTCTCTCGCTGTCTTGCACACACACGCGCGCGCGCTCATGTTTATACGTTTGGAAATATTTCACCGTAGAAAAGAACATATTTTAAAAAACAAGTACGGTTATTTCCATCTGTGGCGTTTTGTTTTTCTGCTAGGATATCACACACACACACACACACACACACACACACACTCAGCGAGAGAGGGAGAGGGGGGGAGAGTGAGAGGGGGGAGAGAGACAGAGACAGACAGAGAGAGAGAGAGAGAGAGAGAGAGAGAACAACAGCTGGGCCCATACCATTCTCGTGGCTCCACGCCGCTCCATTTCCGAACAGCACAGCCACACCCCAGTTAAGCGAGCGGGCATAGCCAACAGTCTGTAGTGAGCAATTCCTCCCTTGCGGCAACCCGTCACCGGAGACACTGCACGGCCTTCGAGTCACGCTGCTGGTGAACGTTCAATGGTGTCTGCTCCAGTCCAGCAACATACGCCGGATTGCACCCACCCCTGACCAGCATACCTTAGTCAGGGAGCCAGTGTGAGTGAGTGTCCCTAGACCCTGCCTCTATTCATTGTGTAATCCTGGCGTCAGCCAGGCCCGAGAGGTACAGACACTTGCCGTGTTGATGAGAAAATTTGAGCAAGACTCATCATTGGGGGCCGGAATAGCCCAGTTCGTAGAGTACCGGACTTGTGATCCAGGGGTTGCGGGTTCGAATCTCCGCCGGGCCGTTTCGGTACAGGGGAATTTTTTTTTTTCCTCGGAGTTGACATTGGTTCTGACTCCATTTCCCATACAGTTCTTCGAATGAGACTATATACCGAGGTTCCGTGTGTGAACGCACGCGTAACATCTTGCACACACGTAAAATCCCATCACCAACTTTCGGTAGAGAAGGCCAGTTTGGCCGTTGGTATGGACGACACGTTACACATAGCATGCACCTTCCCCGAAGTTGGAGTATAGCTGCCTTAATGGCGGGATAAAAATAACGGTCATACACACAAAACTCCACTCCCTTTGTCGCGTAGAAGGGATTAATCCTTGCCTGTCTACACAGGAAGTGTCCGCAGGAGTATCAGCCTGCATACGCAGAAAGAAAGCATAGATGGATCTGTTTGTGCGCAAGAACGTGCGCGATTGTGTGTGTGTGTGGTACCAGTCTTACCATGTCAGAGCACAACTCACTCAGTACTGGGTAGCCAGAAGACGGGGGCTTAAAAAGAAAAAAACGAAAGAAAAAAAAATTCCAAAAAGAAGTCCGTAATGGGTGGACACGAACCCACGGCCTCCCTCCCAGTCTGCAGTCTGCGGCAGTAACTGCGGCACCACCGCAGCGGTCGGTACCGTTCGACTGGTTTGATTTTTTTTTTTTTTTTTTAATCGTAATCAGCCTTAAATGAGTTCGTTAGCGTTAAAGCCCACAACGTCTTCGGTGTGCTTTAAGTGGTGCTTTGGTCAGTTGTGTGTATTTACAGTCTGTTTGTCTGTCTGTCTGTCTCTCTCTCTCTCTCTCCGTCCGTCTGTATGTGTCAGTTTGTCTATCTGTCTCTCTCCATCTGTATCTGTCTGTCTGTCTGTCTGTCTGTCTGTCTCTCTCTCTGATGTGATCTTTGAATTTCTGAAAGAGGTCAACATGTTTCATCTATCTAAGATTTTACAGAAGAACGATTTTTAATGAGATTTCCTGTGTGCTTTTAGAAGGTGTATTTCAAGTGGTTTTGTTTTGTGAATTAGTTGGGGTTTTTTTTTTTTTGTTGTTTTTTTTTTTTTTTTTTTTTTTTTTTTTTTTTTTTAATGATTTGTGAGGTGACTTCAACGCGGTGACAGCCCTGATATGGCCCTCTGCGGTCGGCTGGGCTATAAGCAACATTCTCTCTCTCTCTCTCTCTCTCTCTCTCTCTCTCTCTCTCTCTTGTGGTCTTTACCTTTGTTATAGAAAAAAGTCTATAAGTTCTAAGCGCTGACCTAATACAATTCATCACCTTTTCCCTGAGATACAAGACTTGAAACTAGAAGATTTTCTGTTTGTTTGTTTCCCCGATTTTTTTTTTTTAGAAGTCGAATCTCAACCGAAGTGTATGCGCGCGCGCGCGCGCGCGCGTGTGTGTGTGTGTGTGTTTACATCTGCATGCATTTGTATACGTCTAAAGCTGTTCGGCCTGTACTGAAGTGTTTTGTCTTCTCTTCCATCCCTAGTTCTCCACGGTCTTCGTCCTCCACCCCTCGCCCCCGTCCCTCTCTCTCCTCCATCCCCCCCCCCCTTTTCTGGCTCCTCCCACTCTCTCTCTCTCTCTCTCTCTCTACGTCTTGCTTGAATCAGAAGCATAGATATTCTCTCTCTCTTTCTTTCTCTCTCTCTCTCTCTCTGTCTCTCTGTCTGCCTGTCTGTCTGTCTGTCTCTCTCGTTAGTCCTCGGGCGGAGAATTAACCAGCTCCAGCGGCTGAGAGTCACAGCGATACGTGTTTCGTGACTGTCGACTGATTCGAATCGTGACCGAAGAAGCAGCTGTGGAACCAGCAAGAGGACGGCTGGATGAGGAGATCGTGACTTTCTGACACTGCAGTCGTGACATCGCCCGTCTTGCGAGCAGAGAGAGAGAGAGAGAGAAGAAAGGAAAACAAAATGAAGGAAAGAAAAGCTGTGTATCTGCTTGGCTTAGTTGGTAGACGATGGATCGGTCCGTAGTCAGGTATGGCGTGTTCAAATACCACCAGCTCCCAACAGAATGGGGGGGGGGGGGGGGGGGGGGGAAAAGGTAATTAAGCTGCAGTGTTGTCGTTGCGGTGGTGTTGGTTATAGTGTTGAATACGTCCACTACCACCATCACCCCTTCACCACTTCTCCTGGGAGTACGCTTCTCGTAGTTTACTGTGTCACAGTTTATGGACATGAAATCCCTGTACAAGTGACACTGAAACGAAAGCTTTGAGGTTTCACTCCTTCCAAGCCAGCTCTTCACGGCCCCAGCGCTTTTTTTTTCTTTTTTTTTTTTTTTTGTGGCATCAGTGATCGGATCAATGGAGCACCTAAGGCGGTGCCCCCCCCCCCCCCCCCCCCCTTTTTTTCCCCCCTAAGGCCTTCATTTTTTTTTTTTTTTTTTGGTGCTTCATACTGTCCTCTTCATCTGCTAAAAAACAAACAAACAAAAAAACCCGGAAAAAAAAAAAAAAAAAACAATTTCTACTAATATCTCTTTATTTCATTGGGTTTTTTTTTTTGTTTGTTTTTGTTTTTTTTTTTTTTTTTAAACCGATCGGTCCCTTACACACCATGCACAGTCTTATTCTCTCACAATGGGCGTATTCTTGCTGATTTAACTAAGTGTTTTGGCGATTGATACAAAAGGGCTTCAGTGCTTCATTGCAGTGTGTTATGTCTTAACGGTTGTCTCGCTACTGTGTGTGTGTGTGTGTGTGTGTGTGTGTGTGTGTGTGTGTGTGTGTGTGTGTGTGTGTGTGTGTGTGTGTGTGTGTGTGTGCGCGCGCGCGCGTGCGCGCGTGCGCGCGTATTCACTCGTACAAATTTGCTGTGACGAGTATGTTGTAGTACAATACTGCAATGCCTTCAACCCAACGCAGTGCAACACAACAAAACTGGCTACAGTGCAAAGAGGGAGGGAATGGGGTGGGGCTGTTATTGCCCGACATTTTCTTCTCATTTATTGGTGAATATGAGTTTGAACATTGAGTCACTGTAAGTGGGAGTTGAGATAAGAGTACCAGCCTAGTATGTTCTTTCCGCGGTGGAATCTGTGAACGTTTGATTCGGTCTTCGGCAGTCAAGCCGCAGATGCTGACATAATCCATCAACTGACGTATGCACGTTCCCCAACCTCTCGCCCTCCCTCACTCTCTCCTACATCCACCCTTCGGTTCCCCACCCTAAAAACGGAGACAAGTAGCAAGTGAGTTCACGCATACATTCTCTCTGTCTCTCTCTCTCTCTCTTAAAATGTACAAACTCGCAACATCGGCCATTTAGAATCGGATAGATCAAACTGTTAACATGCAGACAGATAAAGGTGCAGCAGGCCTGCTAGGATGTTCAGCAAGTTTGGTGTGTGGGAGACAGAGGTGAGCAGGTCTGGGGGAGGGGGGGCAAGGGGGGTGGGGGAGACAGAAAGCAGAAGAAAATAAAAGCGGGGGAGGGGGGGGGGGGGCGGCGGAAGAAAGCAGAAGAAAATAAAGTGCTGGAGGTCATGAATGATAGTCTGATGCTGGTCAACATTTAGCGTGTGACAGCCCGTCAACTGGACACTGTCCGAAACAAATACTTGCTGATGCTATCACAAGCCACGAGGGAAGTACTGTTGCCAGCACACACACACACACTCACACACACACACACACACACACACACACACATAAGAAAACCGGAAAGCTAAAAAATAAAAAGAGACAGAAATCCATTAAGCTAAAATAAGTACAGACAGAAAGCCCGAAGGTGTCCTTGAACGGTATGCAGGCTCGCTTGTTGAATGGTGTGTACAGCACCTTCGATGTGACGTAAGGTCTCTCGCACAAATCCTGCTCTGTAAACGACATGTCCGTCACAGGATAGATACGGGTAGAAACTTCGAGAGAGTATAATTTTCAGGGTGGGTTGAGGCATCCAGAATATGTTTAATAAAACTGTCGACATTATCGAGGGCGGGAAAAGTGCAAGATAAGAAAGGTGGTAATTCCGGTTCTCCTCTTCTCCCGGATATCTAAATATAACTTGGCGGAACGCACGGCTGATCTTTTGTCAGCGTCTCCGTCTATATCAAACCCGCCTGGAGGATGTACAGAGTTTACATACCTTTCCTTAACTTTTTTTGTGAACTGATAGGGTGACTTTTTCCTTCCAGGATATGGCCTTCTTTTGACATGCGCGAGTTTGACAGTGCTGTGTGTTCGTGCAGGGGATATTTATCATTAAAATTTTCATTGAAACTTGAGTGGTTACTTCCCTTTCGCTCAAATATACGACGCGAGGTGTCCCCCACCCCCCCCCCCTCCCCCCCGACGACGCGAATTGAATATTCGATTCCAGCACACAGAAATGATTACGACTTTAAAGTTTAAAGTACACTCAGTGTTGAACTCAGTGTTCGTTGTTGTCGTTGTTGTCGCTGTTTTTCGTAGTTGTTGTTGTCGTTGTTGTTTGTTTTCCCAGATAATGTGAGCTAAGTGTTCAGCTGCATGTCCGTTGAGAGTGGAAATGCAAACAAGAAGAGAGTTGTTGAGACTACGCATGTGCTATACTGACAGACTGACGCATTTTGGGTCAACGTAGGACTTATGCATCATGCCTGTCCAAATCATGGTTGACAGTATCACGATTGTCATACTGATATCCCCCCCCCCCCCCCCCCTCCCTTTCTCTCTCTCTCTCTCTCTCTGTCGGCCTATAACGAATAACCATTCGTATCTGTGTCCGTGTCCATCTCTCTCTCTCTTTCTCTGTCTTTCTATCTCCCTCTGTCTCTCTTTCTCTCTCTCTCTCTCTCTCTCTCTTCCTAACTCTGTGTGTGTGTTTGTGTGTGTGTGTGTGTGTGTGTGTGTGTGTGTGTGTGTGTGTCGCTCTGTCTCTCTCTCTTCTCTCTCTTACACACACACACACACACACACACACACACACACACACACACACACACAGAGGATCCGCAGCGAATCCTGCTTTGCAAACCACCGTGCTCTCAGTGTATTCACAGTAACTGCTTGAGCGACGGACGGATGAGGTGTATACAGTGTGCGTTGTGTATACAGCGTGTGTTGGGTTGATCCTCACACCCTGACATGACCCCGCGAGGTCGGCCGGGCTATAAACATCGTGATTTGAACACTGCCGATTCTTATTTCTACAACTGTTTTATTTTTGCCTGCAAACGGTTTCCTCTTTCCCCATCACACAAACGTTCGCTCACTCCTCCACAGCGAGTACGCCCATGCGCATACTTATGGCTAGACTTTTGAAATGGACAGGTCAATAAAGCTCGTCGAAAAGCAATCAGCCAGTATTTTAGCATGAACAGTCGCCCCCAAAGTCTTAACCACCGACCAGTTGAGAGGAGATGTTGGGTATTTTCCGTTTTAGCTCAAGCTTAAAACCTGTCAGTGGAAGATCTAATATGACGTCATTTCCAGCAAGTTAAGTCGCCTTCTCTTATTATTCTCAAGTTTTTTGTTTCACATTTTCCCTATTTTCCGAAATGCCATCTTACGGCCGAATTCCTGGAACCACCCAGCCCTACCCTCAAATCCGCCGCTGCGTTGTTCAAATTTGCGGCTCTTCCGAGAAGCAGTTCACCATACACTTCTGTTTCAAGTTAAGTGGTAAAGGATTCGACCAATCCAACCATCAGATTTGATAGTCATGTTTGTGAGGTCGATGTCTTCTATTTAGTAATACGATTTTTTTTTTTTTTTTAAGATTTCCGAGTAAAGGTAGGGTGTGTTTCTTAAAGCCGTGACCTTTGTTGTATATCTTTGTTTCGTCACGCACGTGCGCATTTGTACGTGTGTGTAGCGGGGAGTGGGGGGGGGGGGGGGGGTCCGAGGAGGGGAGAAAGCGAGAGAGCGAAGCGGGAGGGAAGAGAAGAAGAAGTGCAATTTCGTTCTCTCAGTTTGACTGAATGTACATGTGTGACCGTGTATTCAGCGGATGTTGTAAAGGTCTTTGAAGCATGGGGGAAAGCGCGGTTGAAATACGCTGTTAAATATTGGTATGTGAGCCACCAGCTTCCAGCTCATTGCTTTCCTCTTTTCGCCGAGTTGGAAATGGGTAAAGCAGGTGTGGGGGAGATGGGAGGCTCCGCATTTCGTAACGTCTTTTTGAATATCTTTACCACTTTCTTGTGCAACGTCGTCGTTATGCCTTTTTTGAATATCTTTACCACTTTCTTGTGCAACGTTGGTTGAAGTGTCAGTATTGTGTTCTGGAATAGCTTTCTTCAATGCGGTAGGGAATTCCTCTGCCCCACCCCCCCCCCACCCCCACCGACCACCTACAATTCCCCACCGCCTAACCCTCACCCCACCCCTACTGATATCTCCGAGACTCATGAAAGTAGGCCTAATGTTGTTGGTGACGTCTGGATTTCGTCATGTTCGTATCTTGATACCTATTTGTGCGCAATCGTCGGTTAAGCCGTCCCCCCCCCCCCCCCCCCCCCCCTGCCCCGCCTCCCACCCCTGCCTTTTGTGTGGCCTGCCCCTTCCTCGTTCTCCTCCCCCGCTCATTGTCGCTGTGTACTCACGTTTCGTGCAGTTGTGTTGCAACGTAAGTCACGGAGTCGGGTGCTTGAGAGGTTAACTGCATTAACTGAATCTCTCTGTGTGTGTGTGTGTGTGTGTGTGTGTGTGAATAAATGGTGTTTGCGAGTGTGTGTGTGCGCGCGTGTGTATGTGTGTGTGTGTGTGCGAGTGTAGTGTGTGTGTGTGTGTGTGTGTGTGTGTGTGTGTGTGTTCGCGAGCGAGTGTGGGATGAATATATGTGTGTGTGCGTGTGCGCGCGCGCGCGAGTGTGTGTGTGTGTGTGTGTGTGTGTGTGTGTGTGCGCGCGCGCGCGCGCGCGTGTGTGTGTTGCGTGTGTGTGTGTTTGTGTGTGTGTGTGTGTGTGTGTGTGTGCACGCGCGCGAGTGGGGTGAATGTGTGTGTGTGTGTGTGTGTGCGCGCGCGCACGCACGCGCATGTGTGTGTGTAAGTGTGTATGTGCGTGCGTGCGTGCGCGCGCGAGTGTGCTGTGTCTGTCTCTCCGTCTGCCCGCCTACGTCATACTACGTCTCTCTTCTTTTGACCGCTATAATTCCTCTCCCGCTTGCTCGTGTTCCGATAGCATTCGGTCGCGACGACGGTCCCAAAATAGAAGCGAAATGTCGAGCTTGTCTCGACACGCGATGTTCGCGCAGACACGTTCCAATGCTTACGCTCCGCTGTTAGGGCCCACTCATCCACACGTAAGCACACACAGTAGGTGGGTGACTCAGACACCTGCAATAGAGAAGAATCGAGAAACCCCCTGACTCTACTATAATGAATGTTCTCGGAGTAACTTGCTGACTGAGGGTCCTATCCATGATCACTATCACTGCTGCCGTTAGGAGTATTGTTCCCATGTCACGTACCACTCAACAGTGAAAACATCATTCTTTCAGAGTGTTGGGACTCGCACGATGTGAGACATTTAACATTCTACAGCAGACTTCGTGAAAACCCGTGTTCAGAGAAGGCCCACCTGATCCGATTTTTTAATTTCTGTGAGATATTCACATTTGTCATCCGATCTTAGAGTTTACAGACGAAAGACTTTTTAACAAAATTTTCCCTGTGTGTGGGTTGTTGTGTTTTTTTTTTGTTTTGTTTTTTTTTTGTTTTTTTGTTGTTTTTTTATAGTATTTTTAAGGCTTGTGTTAATGCTTTTTTTCTTTTTTTTTTAAACGTGAGTTGACTTCAACGCGGTCAAAGTCCTGCTATGGCCCTCTGCGGTCGGCTGGGCTATAAGTAACACTACCTTACCTGTTGCCGTCATCATAACGTTCGCTGCGAGAACTTACGATGTCTGCCACGTCAGGAATATATGTGCGTATATGAATTTTGATTATCATTCTGTCGTTATCTAAAGGATTTTTTTTTTTTACAATGTTCGAAAATGATTCGTGACTTTTCATCCTTCTTTTTTTTCTTCAATTTAGCCATTCCACTCGGTTATCACTGCTGAGAGCCATTTGTAATTTCGGTCATTTTCACCTCAATTTGGTCACGTGCGCTGCCGTCTTCTATCCACATGAGCAAGAACTTCTGGCAGTTTGCTTGTGACCTCTCACCTATGCTTTGCTGTGTTCGCCCTGAGATATTGCAAAGAAGCAAACCTCAGCTGCGTTTTGTCTCTGTCTCTCTCTCTCTCTGTCTGTCTCTCTCTTTCTGTCTATCTCACTCTCTTTCTCTCTCTCTTTCTTCTGTTAAAACTCAAAAAAGGATACAAGAATCACTCTCTCTCTCTCTCTCTCTCTCTCTCTCTCTCTCTCTCTCTCCTGTTAAAACTCAAAATAGGGTAAAGAAGAATCAACTCTCTGTGTGTGTGTGTGTGTGTGTGTGTGTGTGTGTGTGTGTGTGTGTGTGTGTGACGCATGGAGAAGACTGGAAAACAAATAGCTGTGGACATGTGCAATGCAGCTTTCCAACAGTTTTGATTTTCTCGATAGATAATAAGAAGTGATTAGTTACGTGGTTTTTACGATGTCTGTATTTGCTGAAGGGTCTCTGCGGCCTTTTACGAATAAACGTCCAAACGTCTGTCTGCCTGTCCGTCTTTCTGTTTGCCTGGCTATCTCTCTCTCCCTTCCTCTGTCTCTTCATAATCGGTGCGTTTAGTTTAAGAAGGTAGTTTCTCAGTTGGTCACCCCCCCCCCTTCTCTCTCTCTCTCTCTGTCCGCCCTCCCCCACCCACCCCCCATTTCCCCCGTCCCTCCTTACCCCTCTCATCACACCACCATCTTCATCTCTCCGTCCCTCACACCATGGATGTCATTTCTTCTTTCAGACCTAGTGGCGAAACAGCAGTAACTGACTGACGTGCCAGCGGAGGAGAGCAGCACAAAGGCAGAGCACCATCATCAGATCCCAACTTGGCCATGGTGGTCCGGGAAACCACCTCCCTCCCCTCCCCTCGAGCAGTGTCCGTACCCCTCATGGCCTGGGCCAGATTGCCGCCACGCTGTTCAAATGACCTTGATCCTGAGGTGACCTCCGAGCAGCCCGTGCGCAAGTTCTTCACGGGGCAGCAAGACCCCTGCGTCACTTCCCCTTGCAGCGGACGTTCACATCGTGCGGAGGAGGAGGAGGAGGAGGAGGACAAGCTGAAGCGACAGCAGAACGATCTGAAGGAATTTCCATGGAAAGGGAGAGGGACTTCAATCCATCTGGACAAACGTGGTGGTTTAGGTGACTTTGTGCCTGTGGACAGACACACGGACCAGGAGATGGAGTCCAAGGTGACAGAGAGTGAAGACTACAGCAGCCTGGTGACGGACTCGGACGCGCATTTTCCGCCCATCCTGAAGTCCCGGGTCAAGCCTGGCGAGCAGGACCCAGGGTCATCCTTCTCACCCGCTCTGTTCAGGACCTTCGCCCAGGTGGTCTCCCAGGACCCCGGCGGTGGAACCGAAGCCCAGACGAATGGCTGGGAAGATGCAGTAAACAGCCCCAGACCTGAGCCACTGTCGGAAGAAGGTTCTTCAGGTGAGAGCCTCGGAAGAGACCCCATAGACAAGTCAGATGGACGATATGTTAGTCACCTGGAATTCGCCATCAAATGCGGATACTCGGAGAGTGACCTGGACAAGGTGATCAGCCGGCGCGGTGTGGAGTGCGACAAGAACTTGCTGCTGCGGGAACTGATCAGGACCTTTTCAAGATCCAACCGCCTGGAGACAGACTCCCCGGACGAGGAGAGCAACGAGGAGCATGATCCGAGGGCCATGGTACAAGAAGGACACCCCCACACCGTGCCGCAAAAAGATGAAGGCAGATTGGTGAACGCTGAGGACGACTGCAAGACCGTGTTACCAGGCAGTGCTGAAGGTCAAGCGGTGGCAGATGGTGAGAGTGCTGGTGATATGGAGGAGAAGGAGGAGGAGGAGGAGGAGCTGACAGAGGACGAGGGCAAGAACCTGCGAGACATCATCATTGACGGCAGCAACGTGGCCATGAGGTAATTCAGCTGTGCGCTGCTTCTGTGTCTGGACCGTTGGTGTTTGTGTATTCCGTACTACGAACTTAAACGTTGTTTATTTTGTTTTGTTTTTTTGTCATTGTTATTAAGCTTGTTCTTTGTGTTTTAAGCTTATACCCTGATAGATAGACAGGTCAGTAGATGATCAGACAGATAAACAGATGGGGAGAGAGAGAGAAAGAGAGAGAGGGGAGAGAGAGAGAGAGGGGGGGGGGGGAGAGAGAGAGAGAGGGGGGAGAGAGAGAGAGAGAGAGAGAGGCCTACAGAATCCAGTCGAAGTGATTCAGCTGCAGCACAGTGTCTCCTCAAGTGGGGTTGTTCAGAGCAGTAGGCCCCCTACCTTTTGTTGATTCCTCTGTCGGTTCTGGGGTGGCGGTGGAGCCAGACTTGTGTGTGTGTGGCAGTGTTCCGGATGACCAGAATGAGGCCAGGGGAAATAACGCCACTGCGGAAACAAAATGGAATCCAATGATAATAATAGTTATGCAACACCAAGAGTTCTAGCTGTCGGTGATTTGATCACAGTCTTGTCTGGAACTACGAAATCAAATCAAATCTGATGAGGGTGATTTGCTGTTGGCGTGCTTTCAGGATGCGTCAACTGAGCAGATGGCTTCTCAGTCGAAATTGCATCGGTAACAATGAATCGGGAGGAAAGATTGAATTCTCAGTGTGAAACGTCTCCCTTTTTTTCCCTTCATCTCTCTCTCATCTCTCTCTCTCTCTCTCTCTCTCTCTCTCTCTCTCTCTCTCTCTCTCGCTTCTGGCCCTCTCTCTCTCTCTCTCTCTCTCTCTCTCTTCGCTCGCCGTTCTGAGTTTCTCTTCGCTCGCCTCACACCCTCTTCCCTCTCTCCAGCAATCCTGTCCCCACGCCATCACACAACATCAATTCACCGTTCTCTGTGTGTGTGTGTGTGTGTGTGTGTGTGTGTGTGTGCTGTCGCAGTCACGGGAAGAGCGTGTTCTCCTGTCGAGGCATCCAGATCGTGGTGGACTGGTTCCGGGAACGAGGTCACCAGAACATCACCGCCTTCGTCCCCCAGTGGAGGAAGGAGACCCCCCGCCCGGACTTCCCCATCACAGGTGAGACACAAGGCTGATGCCTTCCATGATGGAAGGATCTGGAAGGGGGGGGGGGGGGGGGGGGGGAGGAGAGGGAAGGGGAGGGTGGGGTCACTGCGTGCAACCCAGACTCAGACTCAGTCATGAAAACACATACAGCATGGTAATACTATTGGGATAAGTCATGATTTAGGTCTGGGTCATGGCCTGTCTTAGGAGCCATTGCTGTCTTTTCGTTTTCCAGCAATCATGGACATTCTGTATGATACGGATCTATAGGCCATGGCCATTCTGTATGATACGGATCTATAGGCCATGAACATTCTGTATGATACGGATCTATAGGCCATGGACATTCTGTATGATACGGATCTATAGGCCATGGACATTCTGTATGATACGGATCTATAGGCCATGGCCATTCTGTATGATACGGATCTATAGGCCACGGACATTCTGTATGATACGGATCTATAGGCCATGGACATTCTGTATGATACGGATCTATAGGCCATGGCCCATTCTGTATGATACGGATCTATAGGCCTTGGACATTCTGTATGATACGGATCTATGGACCACGGACATTCTGTATGATACAGATCTATAGGCCATGGACATTCTATATGATACGGATCTATAGGCCATGGACATTCTGTATACGGATCTATAGGCCTGGACGGTCGTTGCAAAGCACTTTACGCCGGCAAAGTTTGTGCAAGGATGTGTGTGTGTGTGTGTGTGTGTGTGTGTGTGTGTGTACATACCGATTAAAGAGAATGTCTCTATAGATAGTTGTTGAAGTCAGTAGGCTGTGGATTGGACGCAAGAAGCGTGTGTTCTATTTATTTATTTTATTTACTTATTCATTTCTTTTTTCTGGCTTCCCTCATTTATTCATTCGACGAGAATGTGAAACAAACGGACGTAGGAAACGAATTCCATGGAATCACAGGTTGCCCAAAACATGCAGACTTAAGATCCCGCATTATTCCTTGAAAAATATGTTTCTGTTCAATCAGTCAACAGTATGTATTTCATAGACTGCTTTCTGGTGGTGGTGGTAAGGTGTTGAAAAACCCGAGTAAATTTGTGAAAGCTGGTAGATTTTAGAATTTAGTACTACCTGTTTCGAAAAAAAAAAAAAATCGGTTTTGTTTACGCTCTCTTTCATTTAAGTGCTTTTAATCACTTACGTTCTCATTTATATTCTCTATTATCCCAAGGGGGTGACAGGGTAGTCAATTGTGTCTGTTCTATCCTTTCTGTGCAAACACAGTAGACAAACATCTTCTCATACCGCCACATCCTTGTGTTGTCTCCCTTTGCTCATAGACCAAGGGCTGCTACTCAAGCTGGCGGCGGAGGGGGTGGTGGCCTTCACCCCAGCCCGGAGGGTCAAAGGTCGCCGGGTGGCGTGCTACGATGACCGCTTCATGCTGCAGCTGGCCGCCCAGACCGGGGGCGTGGTGGTGTCCAACGACAATTACCGTGACCTGGTCAAGGAGAGGGACGAGTTCCGGGTGGTGGTGGAGGAGAGGGTGTTGATGTATACCTTCGTGAACGACAGGTCAGTGGCCTTTACAAATTTCTCTTTCTTGCCTTTTATTTCCTTCTCTCTCTTTTTTTTTTATTGTATCCCTTTCTTTGCTTTTTTTTTTTAATTGTTGCTTTTTCTTTGCTTTTCTTATTTTTTTTTTATTTTAATTATGTTCCGTTCTTTCGCCAGTTTTACCTTTCATTACTCTTCTTGTTTCCTTCTTTGTTCCTTCTTTCGTGTTGCAACTGCTCAGTATTATTTGGTGATTGTCGGTGTGCTGGCTTGCTTTTCTTTCTTTTTTTTTTAATTCAATTTAATTTTTCAAAAAAAAAAAAAAAAAGAAAAGAAAAGAAAATCTTCCTTGCTTGTCCCGTGTCTATTACGGGGTCGTTGTCACGATCTTGTACGCCCATAACCGTGTCTACTACGGGTGTTTTTCGTCAACGAAATTTCGAAAATTGGCAAGGGAAGTAACCCTACAAATTGTCCCTGACTCTACTGGGGGTGTTTAAATAACAGTTCTCTTCCTTGACCAGTGGACCGGAGAAGGCGAAAGCGTCGGTTATACTAGATTAGTGAACCTACCGCAAAAAGCAAAATTCTGTCTCTTTACACATGGGTTGTGGTACCCCCAATTATGCATGTATTACTACACAGAAAAACATTTGCTGGCAGTAACATGAATACCAGATGTTTGTATAATGTTCAGTCAATAAGAACACCACTTTTTTCACTCTTCACTGTGCTGCAATGTGTGTGCGTGTGCAGGAAAACTGTCAATTTATTACAAAACCAGATTTATTTATTTTCATCATACGTATGACCAGCAAAATCTAAGTATTTTGATACCACATCACAGCACAGGGTAAATTACAAAAAAAAAAAAATGCAAAACTAATAGATGTACCAATAAATGAATGAGTAGTGAACAGATGAGTGAAACCTACTGCAAAAAGCAAAATTTGGCCCCGGCACACAGCAATACAGAAATGCTCTTATACTGTGGCAGGGAAAGGATTCATTTATCCATGCATATGTTTGTTCGTTGTTTCATTTTTTTCCCCTTTCTAGTGTGTTGTGGTGCTTGACCGGCTGCTTGTGTTCGTTTTCGTCAAGAATCAGCAACTATTTTTATCGTGTCATCTTTGATCTTTTTCCTTTTCTTCTTTCTTGCATTCCTTTGAGGGTTGGTAACAACAGATTATTCTTGTACTTGTGCTCAATAAACGTTTTATTTCTTCCTTTTTAGATTCCTTTCTCTGATTTTCCGTCGTTTGTATCCTTTTTGTTACGAACTTTGAATTTGTCTTTGAATAGACGAACCATTTCAAACAATTCAATTTTAGTTACTATAAGACAAATTATATATGTTTCATTTTTTATTTATTGCTCATCTTCTGAACGTACACATTTTTTTTATCATAGATTTATGCCCCCTGAGGACCCCCTAGGCCGGATGGGGCCGACTCTGGACAACTTCCTCCGCAAGCAACCCAGCAATGAGCAGACCACGCAGGTGCCCTGCCCTTACGGCCGCAAGTGCACGTTCGGCACCAAGTGCAGGTACAGCCACCCGGAGCGAGGCGCCGCGCCCCACAAAATGGTCAGCCAGCTGCTGCAGGAACAGGCCGCCAGGAGGATGCAGGAGAGGAGCGCCAGGGGAGACCACCAGGGGACGGCATCTTCTGGCAGGAAAACCAAGCTGGCACGTACACGATCTCTTCTGCACAGTGAGCATCCAGGTGCCGAAACGTGCGGGGTGGTACCGCCCTCACCCCAGGTCCTGCCGGAGGCAGCCTGTATTGACAGCCGCGCGAAGTCTCCCCCTCATCCCTCGGGCAAGACCTCAGACTACCTCAGAGAGCACCGAAAGAAGCTGGAGAAGGCTTTGGCCAAGGCGGCCTTGGCCGACTCCACAGCAGCCAATGAAGACGTCGTGTCGTACGAAGCGCGGGAATACAACACTGCGGTTCAGCACAAAGCAGGGCTGGGTGGGGCAACAGTCTTCTCCGGCTGCATGGCCTGCTGTTCTCCTCGCCCCAGCACTGAAGGTCAGCTGGTCAGCGGTCATCTCCTCTTGGCCAAGAAGCTGTCTGACGAAGCCTCGGAGTCCACTTTATTTTCCCAGGAGAAGCTGACCAGACAACAGCGCGGCGTGATGACCTCACCTCCTATGTCCATTCACCGAACTGACGTTCCACCGCCTGGCCACGACACCTGTCGGTATCGTCGGTCTTCGTTACCCGATCATCATCACCATCAGCAGCAGCAGCAGCTTCATCACCGTCCTCCATCTGCACATCATACGAACACTTCACCGAGATCATGTACGTCAGGAAGTGCAAGTCAATCACCTCACCTTTTGCCAGCCTTTCCGTACAGTCAGGGAACAGTGCCTGGGGTTGAATCACAAATGATGAGTCATCATCCCGCACCAGATGCCAGTGCTTTGAACGGTGGTCGGTACGTCGGTCAATATACCGACTCTCATCCTGGATTCCCCAAAGCGAGGTCCCAGTCTCTTCACAACAATCCAGCCATCGATCTCTTCCCCGTTCTTTCTGCAGCCTTCCCGTCAGGCCAGCTGGGTGGAGGTGGTATGGACCCTAGGAACAGCTACCCTGGCCCTCAGCGTCACACTCCACGTGCTGCTGATGCCTCCCACGGTGACCCTCGCTACCACCCCTGTCACCCTTCGTCTCCCACTCTCCTCCAGACAGGTTCTTTGTTCCGCCAACGCACAGGTCTTTCCCAGAGCACGCAGGCCACATCAGCTTCAACCAGCAGCAGGGCCACACCCCATGCCAGATGAATGCTGCCCGCGCTTTCCAGCCCCCACACCTTCAGACGGGCACTGCCATGCGTTCCTCCCCAGGTCCTGCGGTGTCCGAGAGCGGCAGGGGGAGCTACCACTGGGGCGGAGACAGCATGTTCCCCAACCAGCACGTCGCGTCCTTCCCCACACCCCAGTCCCCCACCTCCGCCTTTGTTCCAGACGGTGTCAGGTGGTGAGCCATCTCGCTGGCAGCTCAGTTCTCCTCCCCCGCCCATGACCCTCACTCAGGGCCCCCTGTCCAGCCAGGCTGTGGAGACAGTGGTCATCCCGTGGAGGTGACCAACCCTCGCCACCTTCTCTACCTCCACCTGTGTAAAACCTTCGCGCAGCAGCGGGTGCAGGCCGTGATGAGCAAGTACCCTGACGTGACGGACCTGCAGACCCTGTGTGTCTGCCTCTCACCGAGCTCTGACCGGCCATGTTGCTGCCAGAGGCCATGTTGCTGCCAGAGGCCATGTTGCTGCAGGCACGCACGCTGATTTCATTGTCAGATGTGAAGGGCGAATAGTCAGTTTCTGCCTCTTTGAGTATGTTGCAGGGGACTGGTCGAACTCTACTCTGAATTCTTTGAGATAGTACAGACAAATGGTCAGTTTCTGCCTCTGATTTTTTTTTTTTTTTTTTTTTTTGGTGAGAGATGTACCGGTGAATGGTCAAATGATACCTGTCAGTTCTTTGAGATGGTACTGGCAAATGGTCGGTTTCTGCCTTATTTATAATTATGCGACATGTGACAGACAAATGGTCGAACTCTACCTCAGATATCTTTGTGAGATCACACAGGCAGATGGTCAAACTCTACCTCAGAATTCTTTGTGATAATTTACAGGCAAGTGCACCAAACTCTACCTCTGAATTCTTTGTGACGTTTCAAAGGCAAGTGCAGCAAACTTTAGCTCTGATTTTTTTTTATGAGATGAAATAGGCATGTGCACAAACTCGGCCTCACAATTTTTTTTCTTTTTTTTTTTTTTTTTTTTTTTTTTTTTTTTTTTTTGGGCTCTTACATACAAAAATCACTGACTCTGGTTTTGAATCAGAAGTGAGGACTGGAACAGACAGATGCTCAAACTGCGTTTGCATCCTAATGACACGTGTACATCATACAATGAACGCCAGGGTCAAACTTTGCTGAAGCTGACCCTCAAACAAGGTCAAGGTCATAGCCACGAGCGATCACTACAAAACAGATCTGTAGAACAATGAGAAGATATTTATTTCGTTTACGCCTGATTTTGTTGGTTCTGTGCCCCTGAAATGTCAGTTTCCTTATGATTTCCAGTTTTCCATATCATGTATTGATGTGTGCGTGGGACTGAATCGATCTCAGACTAGAGATGGCAATATACAGTGTTTTCTAACATTTTAACGCAGATTTGTTTAATGTTGCTTTGACATTGTATTAAATAATACCAGCTGTGATATATTGTTTAAAACATAACGATTGTGAAACTGTGAAGATTTCTTTTTGTGTCCTTCGGGGTTTTTTTTTTCGATTTTTTTTTTTAAGAGAATACCTGACGTGTGATATTATTGAAACCACAATGATTGTGCAATTGTCTAAAAGCTTTGTTAAATGTGTCTCTGTTCGTTTTTTTTTTTTTTTTTTTTTCCCTTTTTCGATTCTTATTCAACAAAACAGCGGATGTGTGATTTTTTAAAAATCATAATGATGGTGCAACCGTTTAAAAGATGTGTCATATTCTCTCTGTTCGTTTTCTTAACAGAATACCACATATGTGATATAAAACGATTGCGCTGCTTTTTAAAAGCTTCGTCATATGTGCCTATCTCCCCCCCCCCCCCCCCCCCCCCCCCCCCCCCCCCCGCCCCCCTCCAATCTTTAACAGTATACCAGGTGTGTGATATTGTTTAAATCATAATCATTGTGTAACCGTTTTGACAGATGCATCATACATATCTGTGTCCTTTTTATGTTCAGTTGGTGGGCACTACCGCTATTTGCTGCATGCTATTTATTGATGGTGACAAGGGTTTCGAACTTTGAACTCGCTGTACCAAACCGCCACACTGGAGGGACGCAGAAGCAGAAGTATATGTATGCGACACTGACTTTGATGGAACCAAAGGCCGCTGGAATCAAACCGTCGTTCTGTGGATCCATACTGGACGCTGTTTGCATCGGAGTTCACTTTGATGTTGGAACCAAAGGCCGCTTTTGTTAAATAGAGGAATGGTGATACGGTTTGGCGATTGCTCATTGAGAGCGATTTTCATGTGATCGCTTTGTATGTGCTGTGTACTGTTAGTCAACAGTCTGTAGTGTTTTCCTGTTTGAAAACGATTTGTACAGCAGCTAAACTGCTCTCTTACTCTCTCACCCTGTCCCTCTCTCTCTCTCTCTCTCTCTCAGTGCAGTGTACGAATTTATGCTTTTATATTTATATTCATGACACGTAAGTCTTTGAATCTTGAATATATGCATGTTTATGCGCGCGCGCGTGCCTTTGTGTTGTGTGTGTGTGTGTGTGAGAGAGAGAGAGAGAGAGAGAGAGAGAGTGTGTGTGTGTGTGTGTGTGTGTGTGTGTGTGTGTGTGTGCTCTTTTTAAGTCAGCCAGTTTCATTGTCAATAGAACGTTTTTCTTTAAAAGTTTAACACGTGTGCATGCACGCACGGGCATGTGTGTAGGTCTGTGTGCGTATTGGTTTTATGGTACTGTAGGTGGTAAGAATTTGCTCTATTCCACAGCAGGTGCGATTGTGTCGAACAATGCTCGTGCAATAAAGAACATAACAATACACATCTGGTGCATGTTTGCAATACTTCCTACATCTGAGTGTACGTCCGTTTTCTGTGTTGGTCTGCACTGTGTGTGTGTGTGTGTGTGAGAGAGAGAGAGAGAGAGAGAGAGAGAGAGATTTAACCGTCATGCTCTGTCCCTCGTATATCCTCCGCCTCCCTTCCCCCGCACCTCCCACCTTCCCCCGCCATTCATACACACACAAGTGCGCGCGCGTGCGCGCGCGCGCGCGCCCGCACCACACACACACACACACACACACACACACACACAATCTTGTGCTGTTCAAAGTAGGACCATTAGATAATATGGACATCAATCTTGTGCTGTTCAAAGTAGGACCATTAGATAATATGGACATGAAAGATGGTGGCAATCAGAAAAAAAAACATTATTTTAGGCCACAAACGTTATTCTGCCATCACGTGAAGACCGCGGACAAGTACGTTTTGCGTATCCAGGCGGCGACAAGCACTTGCACATGGCCTAGTCACCATTGAACAGAAGCCATCAATCTGTGGTGCACATTACTGCCACACTTTTATCAGTGACTATGTCGTTGATAGCTTTCCACTTCCCTTCCTTGCCCAACGGAGGGACGTTCAGCACTGTTGTTCGTGTTGAGACGTAATGGTTTTGGGATGAACCTGTCTGTTCCTCTCCATTTATTACTGTACAAATCTAAAGCCCCCACCCCCACCCCCCCCCCCCCCCCCACTCCCACACCTGCCCATACATTTCTCATGTTGCATCCGCTCCACCTCAGCCACCCCTCCAGTTTGCTGACTCACGTCAGGCCCTTCACTGGTGCTCCCCTCTGCCCAAGACACCCACCACGTCACGCCCTCCATTGTGCCCTCTGCCCAAGACACCCACCACGTCACGCCCTCCATTGTGCCCTCTGCCCAAGACACCCACCATGTCACGCCCTCCATTGTGCCCTCTGCCCAGACACCCACCACGTCACGCCCTCCATTGTGCCCTCTGCCCAAGACACCCACCATGTCACGCCCTCCATTGTGCCCTCTGCCCAAGACACCCACCACGTCACGCCCTCCATTGTGCCCTCTCTGCCCAAGACACCCACCATGTCCCGCTCTCCATTGTGCCCTCTGCCCAAGACACCCACCATGTCACGCTCTCCATTGTGCCCTCTGCCCAAGACACCCACCATGTCACGCCCTTCACTGGTGCTCCCCTCTGCCCAAGACACCCACCATGTCACGCCCTCCATTGTGCCCTCTGCCCAAGACACCCACCATGTCACGCCCTCCATTGGTGCTCCCCTCTGCCCAAGACACCCACCATGTCACGCTCTCCATTGTGCCCCCTCTGCCCAGACACCCACCATGTCCATTGTGTCACCCACCATGTCTCCATCCATTGTGCCCTCTGCCCAAGACACCCACCACGTCACACCCTTCACTGGTGCTCCCCTCTGCCCAAGACACCCACCACGTCACACACACCCTTCACTGGGCTCCCCTCTGCCCAAGACACCCACCACGTCACGCTCTCCATTGTGCCCTCTGCCCAAGACACCCACCATGTCACGCCCTTCATTGGTGCTCCCCTCTGCCCAAGACACCCACCACGTCACGCTCTCCATTGTGCCCTCTGCCCAAGACACCCACCACGTCACGCTCTCCATTGTGCCCTCTGCCCGATACACCCACCATGTCACGCCCTCCATTGTGCCCTCTGCCCCAAGACACCCACCACGTCACGCTCTCCATTGTGCCCTCTGCCCAAGACACCCACCACGTCACGCTCTCCATTGTGCCCTCTGCCCAAGACACCCACCATGTCACGCCCCTCCATGGTGCTCCCCTCTGCCCAAGACACCCACCACGTCACGCCCTCCATTGTGCCCTCTGCCCAAGACACCCACCATGTCACGCTCTCCATTGTGCCCTCTGCCCAAGGACACCCACCACGTCACGCCCTCCATTGTGCCCTCTGCCCAAGACACCCACCATGTCACGCTCTCCATTGTGCCCTCTGCCCAAGACACCCACCATGTCACGCTCTCCATTGTGCCCTCTGCCCAAGACACCCACCATGTCACACCCTTCACTGGTGCTCCCCTCTGCCCAAGACACCCACCATGTCACGCCCTCCATTGTGCCCTCTGCCCAAGACACCCACCATGTCACGCCCTCCATTGTGCCCTCTGCCCAAGACACCACATGTCACGCCCTCCATTGTGCCCTCTGCCCAAGACACCCACCATGTCACGCCCTCCATTGTGCCCTCTGCCCAAGACACCCACCATGTCACGCCCTTCCATGGTGCTCCCCTCTGCCCAAGACACCCACCATGTCACGCCCTTCACTGGTGCTCCCCTCTGCCCAAGACACCCACCATGTCACACCCTTCATGGTGCTCCCCTCTGCCCAAGACACCCACCATGTCACACCCTTCACTGGGTGCTCCCCTCTGCCCAAGACACCCACCATGTCACACCCTTCACTGGTGCTCCCCTCTGCCCAAGACACCCACCATGTCACACCCTTCACTGGTGCTCCCCTCTGCCCAAGACACCCACCATGTCACGCCCTCCATTGCCCCCTCTGCCCAAGACACCCACCATGTCACGCCCTCCATTGTGCCCTCTGCCCCAAGACACCCACCACGTCACGCCCTCCATGTGCCCTCTCTGCCCAAGACACCCACCATGTCACGCCCTCCATTGTGCCCTCTGCCCAAGACACCCACCACGTCACGCGCTCTCCATTGTGCCCTCTCTGCCCAAGACACCCACCATGTCACACCCTCCACTGGTGCTCCCCTCTGCCCCAGACACCCACCACGTCACACCCTTCACTGGTGCTCCCCTCTGCCCAAGACACCCACCATGTCACACCCTTCACTGGTGCTCCCCTCTCTGCCCAAGACACCCACCACGTCACGCTCTCCATGTGTGCCCCTCTGCCCCAAGACACTCACCCCACGTCACATCCTTCACTGGTGCTCCCCTCTGCCCAAGACACCCATCATGTGACACCCTTCACTGGTGCCCCCTCTGCCCAAGACACCCACCACGTCACGCCCTCCATTGTGCCCCTCTGCCCAAGACACCCACCACGTCAAGTTCTCCATTGTGCCCCTCCTCCCAATACACCCACCACAGTACGCCCGCCCTCTCTGCAGTGTCACACATGCCATGCATCCATCCCCCCTACTCTGCCCAATACCCACCCATATCACGCCCTTCATCTGCGCCCCCTCTACCTCAACATACCCACCCATACCACGCCCCCTCTACCTCAAAATACCCACCTATATCACGCCCTTCATTGCGCCCCCCCCTCTACCTCAAAATACCCACCTATATCACGTCCCATTCATCCGCGCCCCCCCTCTACCTCCACATACGTCCCATACCACGCCCCCTCTACCCCAAGATACCCACCTACGTCACGCCATTCATCTGCGCCCCCTCTGCCCCTCAACATACCCACCCATCACCACGCCCCCTCGACCTCAAAACACCCCACCTATATCACGCCCCCTTCATCTGCGCCCCCTCTACCTCACTCAACATACCCACCCATACCACATGCCCCCCTCTACCTCAAAATACCCACCATATATCACGCCCTTCATCTGCGCCCCCTCTACCTCAACATACCCACCCATACCACGCCCCCTCTACCTCAAAATACCCACCTATATCACGCCATTCCGCGCCCCCTCTACCGCGCCCCCCTCTACCTCTACCTCAACATACCCACCCATATCACGCCCTTCATCCACGCCCCTCTACCTCAAACATACCCACCCATACCACGCCCCCTCTACCTCAACATACCCACCCATACCACGCCCTTCATCCGCGCCCCCTCTACCTCAAAATACCCACCCATACCACGCCCCCTCTACCTCAACATACCCACCCATATCACGCCCTTCATCCACGTCCCCTCTACCTCAAAATACCCACCCATACCACGCCCCCTCTACCTCAACATACCCACCCATACCACGCCCTTCATCCCGCCCCCCTCTACCTCAAAATACCCACCCATACCACGCCCCCCTCTACCTCAACATACCCACCCATACCACGCCCCCTCTACCTCAACATACCCCACCATACCACACGCCCTTCATCCGCGCCCCCTCTACCTCTACCCCATACCAAATACCCACCCATACCACGCCCTTCATCCGCCCCCTCTACCTCAAAATACCCACCTATATCACGCCCTTCATCTGCGCCCCTCTATACCTCAACATACCCACCCATACCACGCCCCCTCTACCTCAAAATACCCACCCATATCACGCCCTTCATCCACGCCCCCTCTACCCCTATACATGCACTCACATCACGCCATGCATCCTCTGCCACAATATGCCCACCAAAATCATTCAGTTCACAATCACCCTCTCCCCCCTGCCCCCCGCGCCAATACTCCCACAACATCACGACCTTCACCAGTGCCCCCTCTGCCCCAGTACACACACTATGTCACGCCCTCTGCCCCAGTACACACACCATGTCACGCCCCCTCTGCCCAGTACACACACCATGTCACCCCTCTGCCCCAGTACACACACCATGTCACCCCCCTCTGCCCCAGTACACACACACCATGTCACGACCTCTGCCCCAGTACACACACCATGTCACGACCTCTGCCCCAGTACACACACCATGTCACGACCCTCTGCCCCAGTACACACACACCATGTCACGCCCATCACCCACCCCCTCTGCCCAGTACACACACATGTCACCATGTCACGCCCATCACCCACCCCCTCTGCCCCAATACACACACCATGTCGTCCTTCACCGACCTCTGCCCAGTACACACACCATGTCACGACCTCTGCCCCAGTACACACACCATGTCACGTCCTCTACCCCAGTACACACACCATGTCACGACCTCTACCCCAGTACACACACCATGTCACGAACTCTGCCCCAGTACATACACCATGTCACGTCCTTCACCCCACCCCTCTGCCCCAGTACACACACCATGTCACGACCTCTGCCCCAGTACACACACCATGTCACGACCCCCTCTGCCCCAGTACACACACCATGTCACGACCTCTGCCCCAGTACACACACATGTCACGCCCTTCCCCACCCCCTCTGCCCCAATACACACACCATGTCACGACCCTCTGCCCAGTACACACACCATGTCACGACCTCTGCCCCAGTACACACACACCATGTCACGACCTCCCTACCCCAGTACATACACCATGTCACCCCCTCTACCCCAGTACACACACACCATGTCACGAACTCTGCCCAAGTACACACACCATGTCACGTCCTTCACCCACACCCCTCTGCCCCAGTACACACACCATGTCACGACCTCTGCCCCAGTACACACACCATGTCACGCCCTCTACCCCAGTACACTGCCCCACCATGTCACGCCCCCTACCCCAGTACACACACACACCCATGTCACGAACTCTGCCCCAGTACACACACCATGTCACACGTCCTTCACCCACCCCCTCTGCCCCAGTACACACACAGTGTCACGACCTCTGCCCCAGTACACACACCATGTCACGACCTCTACCCAGTACACACACCATGTCACGACCTCTGCCCCAGTACACACACCATGTCACGACCTCTGCCCCAGTACACACACCATCCACTGTCACGTCCTTCACCCCTCCCCCTCTGCCCCAGTACACACACCATGTCACGACCTCTGCCCCAGTACACACACCATGTCACGCTGTTCATCCACCCCCTCTGCCCCAGTACACACACCATGTCACGCCCTCTGCCCCAGTACACACACCATGTCACGCCCATCACCCACCCCCTCTGCCCCAATACACACACCATGTCACGTCCTTCACCCACAACCCCTCTGCCCCAGTACACACACCATGTCACGACCTCTGCCCCAGTACACACACCATGTCACGACCACCATGTCACCACCCCCTCTGCCCCAATACACACACCATGTCACGACCTTCTTCACACCACCCCCTCTGCCCCAGTACACACACCATGTCACGACCTCTGCTCTGCCCAGTACACACACCATGTCACGCCCTTCAACCCACCCCCTCTGCCCCAGTACACACACCATGTCACCCCTCTGCCCCAGTACACACACCATGTCACCCCTTCAACCCCACCCCTCTGCCCCAATACACACACCATGTCACGTCCCTTCACCCACAACCCCTCTGCCCCAAGTACACACACCATGTCACGACCTCTGCCCCAGTACACACACCATGTCACGTCCTTCACCCACCCCCTCTGCCCCACACACCATGTCACGACCTCTGCCCCAGTACACACACCATGTCACGCCCTTCATCCACCCCCTCTGCCCCAGTACACACACCATGTCACGACCTCTGCCCAGTACACACACCATGTCACGCCCTTCACCCACCCCCTCTGCCCCAGTACACAAACCATGTCACGACCTCTGCCCCAGTACACAAACCATGTCATACACCTCTGTCACACCCCAGTACACACACACCATGTCACGTCCTTCACCCACCCCCTCTGCCCCAGTACACACACCATGTGTCACGACCTCTGCCCCAGTACACACACCATGTCACGCTGTTCATTCACCCCACCCCCTGTGCCCCAGTACACACACCATGTCACGCTGTTCATCCCCCCCCCTCTGCCCCAATACACACACCATGTCACGAACTCTGCCCAGTACACACACCATGTCACGCCCTTCACCCACCCCCCCTCTGCCCCAATACACACACCATGACACGTCCTTCACCCACCCCCTCTGCCCCAGTACACACACCATGTCACGACCTTCACCCACCCCCTCTGCCCCAATACACACACCATGTCACGTCCTTCACCCACCCCCTCTGCCCCAATACACACACACCATGTCACGACCCCTCTGCCCCAGTACACACACCATGTCACGCCCTTCACCCCACCCCCTCTGCCCCAGTACACACACCATGTCACACCCCTCTTCACACCACAACCCCTCTGCCCCAGTACACACACCATGTCACGCCCTCTGCCCCAGTACACACACCATGTCACGCCCTCTGCCCAGTACACACACACCATGTCACGCCCTTCATCCACCCCCCTCTGCCCCAGTACACACACACCATGTCACGACCTCTGCCACAATACACACACCATGTCACGTCCTTCACCCACCCCCTCTGCCCCAGTACACACACCATGTCACGTCCTTCCCCACCCCCCATTTGCCCCAGTACACACACCATGTCACGTCCTTCACCCACCCCCTCTGCCCCAGTACACGCACCATGTCACGTCCCTTCCCCCCCCCCTGCCCCAGTACACACACCATGTCACGTCCTTCACCCACCCCATTTGCCCCAGTACACACACCATGTCACGTCTTTCACCCACCCCCTCTCTCTGCCCCAGTACACACACCATGTCACGACCTCTGCCCCAATACACACACCATGTCACGTCCTTCACCCACCCCCTCTGCCCCAGTACACACACCATGTCACGACCTCTGCCCCAATACACACACCATGTCACGCCCGCCCTTCATCCACCCCCTCTGCCCCAGTACACACACCATGTCACATGTCACCCTCTCTGCCCCAGTACACACACCACCATGTCACGACCTCTGCCCCAGTACACACACCATGTCACGCCCTTCATCCACCCCCTCTGCCCCAGTACACACACCATGTCACGTCCTTCACCCACCCCCCCTCTGCCCCAGTACACACACCATGTCACGACCTGCCACCCACCCACCCCACTCACCCAGTACACACACCATGTCACTCCTGCCCCTGCCAGTACACACACCACCCCCTTCACCCCCCAGTACACACACCATGTCACCATGTCACGCCCTCTGCCCCCATACACACACCATGTCACGTCCTTCACCCACCCCCTCTGCCCCAGTACACACACCATGTCTCGTCCTTCACCCCCCCCCCATTTGCCCCAGTACACACACCATGTCTCGTCCTTCACCCACCCCCTTTGCCCCAGTACACACACCATGTCACGACCTTCACCCACCCCTCTGCCCCAGTACACACCCCATGTCACGTCCCTTCACCCACCCCCTCTGCCCCAGTACACACACCATGTCACGCCCTCTGCCCCAATACACACACCACCATGTCACGTCCTTCACCCACCCCCTCTGCCCCAGTACACACACCATGTCTCGTCCACCCACCCCATTTGCCCCCAGTACACACACCATGTCCGTGTGTCTCGACCTTCACCCACCCCCTCCGCCCCAGTACACACACCATGTCACGTCCTTCCTTCCCACCCCCTCTGCCCCAGTACACACACCATGTCACGCCCCTCTGCCCCAGTACACACACCATGTCACGCCCTTCATCCACCCCCTCTGCCCCAGTACACACACCATGTCACTTCACCCACCCCTCTGCCCCAGTACACCCCCATGCCCAAGTACACACACACATGTCACCCCCTCTGCCCCAGTACACACACCATGTCACGCCCTCTGCCCCAGTACACACACCATGTCACGTCCCTTCACCCACCCCCTCTGCCCCAGTACACACACACACCATGTCAGGACCTCTGCCCCAGTACACACACCATGTCACGTCCTTCACCCACCCCCTCTGCCCCAGTACACACACCATGTCACTCTGCCCCTTCACCCCCCCCTCTGCCCCAGTACACACACACCATGTCACGACCTCTGCCCCAGTACACACACCATGTCACGTCCTTCACCCACCCCCTCTGCCCCAGTACACACACCATGTCACGCCCTCTGCCCCAGTACACACACCATGTCGCGCCCTCTGCCCCAGTACACACACCATGTCACGCCCTTCACCCCCCCTCTGCCCCAGTACACACACACCATGTCACGCCCTTCACCCACCCCCTCTGCCCCAATACACACACCATGTCACGCCCTTCACCCCCTCTGCCCCAGTACACACACCATGTCACGCCCTTCATCCACCCCCTCTGCCCCAATACACACACCATGTCACGTCCTTCACCCACCCCCTCTGCCCCAGTACACACACCACCATGTCCACCCCCCTCTGCCCCAGTACACACACCATGTCACGCCCTTCATCCACCCCCTCTGCCCCAGTACACACACCCATGTCACGACCTCTGCCCCCAGTACACACACCATGTCACGCCCTCTGCCCCAGTACACACACCATGTCACGACCCTCTGCCCCAGTACACACACCATGTCACGCCCTCTGCCACAATACACACACCATGTCACGACCTCTGCCCCAATACACACACCATGTCACGTGTCACGCCCTTCACCCACACCCCTGTGCCCCAGTACACACACCATGTCACGCCCTTCACCCACCCCCTGTGCCCCAGTACACACACCATGTCACGCCCTCCACCCAGCCCCCTGTGCCCCAGTACACACACCATGTGTCACGCCCCCCACCCAGGCCCCTGTGCCCCAGTACACACACCATGTCACGCCTCCACCCCCTCCCCCAGCCCCCTGTGCCCCAGTACACACCATGTCACGCCCTCCACCCAGGCCCCTGTGCCCCAGTACACACACACCATGTCACGCCCCTTCATCCAGGCCCCTGTGCCCCAGTACACACACCATGTCACGCCTCCACCCAGGCCCCTGTGCCCCATTACACACACCATGTCACGCCCTCCACCCAGGCCCCTGTGCCCCAGTGCACACACCATGTCACGCCCTCCACCCAGGCCCCTGTGCCCCAGTGCACACACCATGTCACGCCCTCCACCCACCCAGGCCCCTGTGCCCCAGTACACACACCATGTCACGCCATCCACCCCCAGGCCCCTGGCCCCTGTGCACACACCATGTCACGCCCTTCATCCAGGCCCCTGTGCCCCAGTACACACACCATGTCACGCCATCCACCCAGGCCCCTGTGCCCCAGTACACACATTCCCGTCTGATGCCTTTCATGCATCCCCTCTGCCCTAAAACACCCACCCATGACACCCTTCTACTGCTCCCTCTGCCTCAATATACCGCCATGTGACACCCTTCAGCTGCGCCATCTCTGCCCAATAACTGTCACGCCCTTCATCCGTGCCCCCTCTGCTCCAGTAAGACACCCATGTCACGCCATTCATTCACACCCCCTTGCGCCTTTAAGACACCATGTCACACGCTTTCACCCCCCCCACCCCACCCCACCCCACCCCCCCCACCCCCAATAAGACACCCATGTCACCCCCTTCATCCGCACCCCCCGGCCCCAATACGCCCACCCACATCGCGCCCTGTATTCGCACCCCCTCGGCTCCAGTAGTCCCACCCGTGTCACGCCCTGCTTCATTGCCCCCCATGCCCCAATACACCCACGCATGTCACGCCCAGTGTCCACGCCACGTCGGTCCCCATATGCCCACCTATCACACCCTACATGGACAGTCCTTGTACGCCCACCCTGTCACACCTGGAATCTTCACTCCCTGTTCCCCCAACTGACATCACATCCTCAAATCTCTGCATTCCCTGTTTCCCCTACTGACGTCACGCCCTGAAAACTGCACTCCCTGTTTCCCCACTCATGTCACGCCCAGACATCCGATCGACCTATACCTTAACTCACGTCAGACCCCGACATCTGAACGACCTATACCTTAATTCACGCCAGACCCCGACATCTGAACGACCTATACCTTAATTCACGTCAGACCCCGACATCTGAACGACATATACCTTAACTCACGTCACGTAGCTGCATTCCCGTCCTTTATACCCGCTACCATGTTGTACGCTGTATTCCCGTTCTTTATACCACTACCATGTTGTACGCTGTATCCCGTCCTTTATACCCGCTACCATGTTGTACGCTGCAGTCCCGTCCTTTATACCTACTACCATGTTGTACACTGCATTCCCGTCCTTTATACCTACTACCATGTTGTACGCTGCATTCCCAACATTTCTACCGCTACCATGTTGTACACTGCATTCCCGTCCTTTATATCTGTTACCATGTTGTACACTGCATTCCCGTCTTTATATCTGTTACCGTTGTACCATGTTGTACACTGCATTCCCGTCCTTTATACCGTCTACCATGTTGTATGCTGCATTCCCGTCCTTTATATCTGCTACCATGTTGTACACTGCATTCCCGTCCTTTATATCTGTTACCATGTTGTACACTGCATTCCCGTCCTTTATATCTGTTACCATGTTGTACACACTGCATTCCCATCCTTTATACCACTACCATGTTGTACACTGCATTCCCGTCCTTTATATCTGCTACCATGTTGTACACTGCATTCCCGTCCTTTATATCTGTTACCATATTGTACACTGCATTCCCGTCCTTTATATCTGTTACTATGTTGTACACTGCATTCCCGTCCTTTATATCTGTTACCATGTTGTACACTGCATTCCATTCCCGTCCTTTACACCACTACCATGTTGTACACTGCATTCCCGTCCTTTGTACCGTCTACCATATTGTACACTGCATTCCCGTCCTTTATATCTGTTACCATGTTGTACACTGCATTCCCGTCCTTTATACCGTCTACCATGTTGTACGCTGCATTCCCGTCCTTTATATCTGCTACCATGTTGTACACTGCATTCCCGTCCTTTATATCTGTTACCATGTTGTACACTGCATTCCCGTCCTTTATATGTTACCATGTTGTATACTGCATTCCCGTCCTTATACCACTACCATGTTGTACACTGCATTCCCGTCCTTTATACCTGCAACCATGTTGTACGCTGCATCCGCAACCCCGTACCCATGGGCATACCCTGCACCCACGTCCAACGTATCCCCACACGTCATACCATGTATTCGCTTCTTTCCCCCCCCCCCCCCCCCCATCTCCCCTTCCCACGCGCGCGCCCATCCTTGTCACGACCAGCATTCGCGACCCGTATACCCTCACTCGCCCTGTGCCTGTGACTCACCGTAAGCCCGACGACGACTGAACGAATGACTGACTGAAAAACCGACTGACCGACTGAACGACCGACTGAACGAATGACTGACTGAAAAACCGACTGACCGACTGAACGACCGACTGAACGAATGACTGACTGAAAAACCGACTGACCGACTGAACGATCGACTGAACAAATGACTGACTGAAAAAAACCGACTGACCGACTGACCGACCGACTGAATGAATGACTGACTGAAAAAAAACCGACTGACCGACTGAACGACCGACTAACCGACTGAACGAATGAACAACCAACTTAACGACGCGAATGACTGAAAAGCCAACTCATTGATTGGATGACCGACTAACCGACTGAATGAATGAACGACCGACTGAACGAATGAATGAACGACCAACTAACTGACCGATCGACCGACCGACTAACCGATTGATCGAATGAATGACTGAACGACCGAACGACCGACTGAATGAACTGACTGAACGACCGACTGAATGACTCAACGACCGACTGATGACTGAATGACTGAACGACCGACTGACTGACTGGACGACCGACTGACTGACTGGACGACTGACTGAACGACCGACTGAATGACTGAACGACGACGACTGACCGAATGAATGACTGAACGACCGACTGACCGATTGAATGACTGAACGACCGACTGACCGAATGAATGACCGAACGACCGATTGAATCAATGAATGAATTGACGACCCGACTAGATGACCGAACTACCGACTGAACGAATGAATGAATGACCGACTGAAAGAATGAATGAATGATGAACGACCGACTGAATGACGGATCGAATGAATGAATGAATGAACGATCAACTGGCCGACTGAATGAATGAATGACTGATCGACTGAAAGAAATGAATGACTAAACGACCGACTGAACGAATGAATGACTGACAGACTGAAAGAATGAATGACTGAATGACCGACTGACCAAATGAATGAATGACCGATTGACCGACTGAACGATGCTGACTGACTGACCGATCAATTGACCGACTGACCAAATGAATGACTAAACGACCGACTCAACGAATGACTGACTGACCGATCAATTGACCGACTGAGCGAATGAATGACTAACTGACCGATTGACCGACTGAACGAATGACTGACTGACCGATCAATTGACCGACAGAGCGAATGAATGACTAATTGACCGATTGACCGACTGAACGAATGACCGACTGACCGATCAATTGACCGACTGAGCGAATGAATGACTAACTGACCGATTGACCGACTGAACGATGACTGACTGACCGATCAATTGACCGACTGAGCGAATGAATGATGAATGAGAAACCGACTGACCGACTGCGCGAATAAATGACTGAATGATGAACTGAACAAATGAATGACCGAGTGACCGACTGAAAATGATGACTGGACGACCGACTAAACGAATGCGACTAAGCAACCGACTGAGCGAACTAATGACTGAGTGGGCCATCGATCGAACCAATGTACGAACGAATGACTGGACGACCGACTGACCGAATGAATGTCTGAATAAGCAACCGAACAAATTCACAAACGAATGACACAACGATCCACTAACAGACTGAATGAATGAATGACAGAACGAGCAACCGAGCGAGCGACCGACTGACCAAACAAACGCACGTACACACACACACACACACACACACACACACACACACACGCGCGCGCGCGCGCGCGCGCACACACACACACACAACAAACGAACGGATGTACGGAAGAAAAGAAGAAAGAAAAAAAAAACGAAAAGAAAAATAAAAAATAATGATTATGATTAATCCAAATTTGATCTATTCAGTTACATAATCAAAGCCATCTATTCTACTCATTTGCTTAATGAACATTTTAATCCAATTACTGTGTATTTCTGTCATTTTTCTGAAATGTGCAAGTTTCATAAGACAGTCTTCTTCAAATGAAAATTGTGTACACACATACAGAGAGAGAGAGAGAGAGAGAGAGAGAGAGAGAGAGAGAGAGAGGAGAGAAAGGGGGGGGGGAGGTAGTCCGACAATTTCAAATTCCGTGGAAAATCAATGTCCAAACCTCGACCAGTCCGAGTGTGCTCCAGAAAATTCCAAAGCGCAATAGGCAAGTGCGCGCGCGCGCGCGCGCGCGCGCGCGTGCGCGCGCGCGCGTGTGTGTGTGTGTGTGTGTGTGTGTGTGTGTGTGTGTGTGTGTGTGTGTGTGTGTGTGTGTGCGCGCGCGCGCGCGCGCGCGGGCGCGCGCTTTGCGTATGAACGTAGCCGTATATGAACACGTATGTGTGTGCATATGCGTGTATCCATGTAGATCTTGGAATGAAATAGCTAATTAGTCATAACCGATTACAAGAAAAAATAGACTTTGTATATGAAATAAACTAGAAAAAATGCATAAAAGCGTAGAAAATGAAAAGAAAAAAGAATAAGATGAGTAGTGAAAAAGGAAAATAACACGTGAAATATGTATCAAAATGACGTTTAAATGTTTTCAAAAATAAATTTACAACATATCGTATGTTGATTTTCTCTCCTCCCTCTCTCTCTCTCTCTGTCTCTCTCCCTCTCTCTCCCCCTAATGCCAGTCTCTAAATCTCTGTCTTTCACTCTCTCTCCCTAAATCTCGCTCTCTCAATCTTTCTCTCTCTCTCTATCGGTTCTCTCTCCCTCTCTCTCCCGAGAGAGAGAGAGAGAGAGAGAGAGAGAGAGAGAGAGAGAGAGAGAGAGAAAACGAGAGGAGAGCAAGCGAGAGAGATAGCAGGCGAGAGCGGGCGAGCGAGAGAGAGAAAGAGCAGAGAGAGAGAGAGAGAGACAGACAGACAGACAGACAGACAGAGACAGACAGAGACACAGAGAGAGAGGAGGAGGAGGAGGATGAACGCGACTGAGAGGAAGACACCTCGAGAATGATGAATGATAGACAAGATGGCATGAGCAGAACGTGAGAATGATGAACGATAGACAAGATGGCATAAGCAGAACGTGAGAACGTGAGAATGATGAAACGACAGACCAGATGGCATGAGCAGAACGTGAGAATGATGAACGACAGACCAGATGGCATGAGCAGAACGTGAGAATGATGAACGACAGACCAGATGGCATGAGCAGAACATGAATGCAGACAACGTGAGAATGATGAACGATAGACCAGATGGCAGGAGCAGAACGTGAGAATGAGCAGATAACGATGCCAGGAGCAGAGAATGATGACAAGATGATAGATAGACAGATGGTATAAGGGGAACTTTTCAACATAGTCCTGGAATGCATCATGATGATCCGCTTGAAGATCGTGTCAACACAAACAGCACTGCAAGAATCTCTCTCACGAATCTTCACTTTACCTTTAACTTCGTGGCCTAGCAGGCACTGAACAAGAACTCGCTAAGCTTTTTAGAACACTGGATGAAATATCGACCAGGCATAGCATGGACATTAACACCGAGAAGACCCAGCTAATGGCCAGCTCCAACACCACGGCCTCCAGTACTGGCATTACCATGGAGAGAAGCTAGGAACTCATAGACAGTTCATATCTCTGGGATTATTTCAGCTCGGAATTGTTACACAGTTCATATCTCTGGGATTTATTTCAGCTCGGGATTGTTACACAGTTCATATCTCTGGGGATTTATTTCAGCTCGAATTGTTACACAGTTCATATCTCTGGGATTTATTTCAGCTCGGGATTGTTACACAGTTCATATCTCTGGGATTTATTTCAGCTCGGAATTGTTACACAGTTCATATCTCTGGGATTTATTTTCAGCAGTGGGGGGGATTTAAATCAGATATCTTAAGAGCAGCAAAGACACCAGTCCTGTACAGACTGCACCCTGTATGGAAAGACAACAGCATCTCAGTGAAATACACATCTGACCCCAGCATGCACGGGCGTATTTCATTTCCCTACATACAGACACGATACAGACCTGGAAGAAAGAACCCAAGCATGAAAATGAGATGTCACTGAAAGATGATACTGATCATATTACCATCGAACAAGTGTGCCAGACCATCAAACTGTACACCGAGCCATACGAAGATTTCCTGACACAAGCAAAGTAAAGAAACTAAGTTGGCATTGTCGTGAAGATCCAACGGCGGCCCGCTAAAATAACCATCCAGGAAAGTGTTGAGGGAGCGAGGCCAAGGGGAAGACGGAAGAAAATGGACTGACAACATTGCAGAATGGACAGAGAAGCCATCTGTAGAGCCCAAGGCCTCGGAACTCGACCGACAGAATTGGAGGAATCTGGTGAACAGTTCTTCAGTGCGATGCCTCAGTGACTTCACACGGACCTAGGAAAAAGAAGTTGGGTATGAGTGGAGCCAAGACAAAATTATTCATGTATTCTTAAATTATTTTTTTTTTTATTAATTCAGAACCTGTACGTGATTCTAGAATTGAGCCATCTGCTTTTTTTCCCCTAATAATTTCGAAACACGGTTTGATATGTTCTTGAGTCTCAGAGAATAAAATGTTTACGTTATCATCTTCCTCAGATGCTAAAACCTTAATGTTTTCACCAGTCGTCAGTTCAAGATAACAGTTATCAATCTGACCTGTCGGTTCTCTCTGTGAGGCATGACAGACACGGTTGGACCTGATGATACAGAAAAACTGTTGTTGTTTGTTTTTGTTCATTTGCATAATTTCTAACTGGCTTGGGAGAGACAGTATGTGTCTAGTTCTTTTCCGATACTCGTTGCCAGAGTCTAAGAATACTTTGTTTCTGAATTCAAAACAAAAAGACTTCGAATTTCTTCTTTTTTTTTTCTTTCTTTCTACGTACACAGGCTGATACTCCTGCGGACACTGCCTGTATTGACAGGCAGTAGAGTTTTGTGTGTATGACCGTTTTTATCCCGCCATTAAGGCAGCCATACTCCAGCTTCGTGGAAGGTGCATGCTATGTGTAACGTGTCATCCATACCAACGGCCAAACTGACCTTCTCTTCCGAAAGTTGGTGATGGGATTTTACGCGTGTGCAAGATGTGCGTGCGTTCACACACGCAACCTAGGTTTACAGTCTCATTCGAAGGACTGTATGGGGTATGGAGTCAGAATCAATGTCAACTCTGAGGGAAAAATCCCCCTGTACCGACATTCGAACCCGCAACCCGCCACCCCAGAATCATGAGTCCGGCGCTCTACCAACTGAGCTATTCCGGCCCCACAGACGATTAGCTTTTGGCAACTCACTTTATTCTGAAAGAGTAAGCCCGCTTCATCGTATGAAGTCAAGTGAGTATCCAAACACTCCGTCTTGTGAATGTCGTAAACTTTTGTTATCTAATACTTAACGTTGTAGCCAAGATACTGGATTCTCCACGTTATAAAATCATTATTCGTGTTTTCTTTCTCCCCAACATGCAAGCCCATTTTACTCCATATACATGTTTAATGTATCTATCTCCAGCTGATAAGTATTTTGTGCATGATTTATTACCCTCGTTTTTTTGATTTGCCTCTGTCTACATGGACATATCGTCCGAGTATTATACCGTATGCATGCTTTTTGATGGTACCTTAGGAAGGTCATAAGTAGGAGTAGTACACGTACAACGGAAGCAGTAATGACACTGAAGGGTATGGATAATCATTCTGAAAATATTACTAGATTTTGCCGACTCTTACACATTCAGATTCTCCAATATAAAAAAAAAAAATGCTAATATACAAAAATTCACTGATTCTACTTATTTTCACATTTTACAACAGTTATTTGTTATTGTAAGTTTTTTATAATAAACTATACAACTGATTTTTATATACATTTAAAAAAAAAACAGAGAAGCAAGATTTATTACCTTTACAGTCAATGCCGTAAAACAATAAAGCATCAACAGAGAAGAACAGTAAAACAGGAGAGAACTGGATATAAGGGTGTGTGTGTGTGTGTGTGTGTGTGAGAGAGAGAGAGAGAGAGAGAGAGAGAGAGAGAGAGAGAGAGAGAGAGAGAGAGAGAACATCGCGACTAACACCAAATTAAGCGGCGTTCCCAGCATAGTGCAAAAAAAAAAAAAAAAAAAAAAAACCTTCAAGAAATATACATGGTTAAGACATGTTATGCAAAGGTCATTCAAAAACAGCACAATTCGTCAAAACAACACAGACATGTTTCATTCAAAAGTTGCATATACATGCTCTTCCTACCCCCTTCCTCCACATATACATGCTCTCCCTACCCCCTTCCTCCTCCACCCCATCCCCATCCTTGTCCCCTGTCGCGCTCCTCCACGAACACATCAATTTACATGGTCGTGCGAAAATGCCGACTCATGCTCCCCACCTCCCTTCCCTCCCTCCCTCTCGTCTCATCACTCTCTCCACACACACACACCAGAGCGCACGTGCACACACAACGCGCGCGCGAGCACACACACACAAACGCGCGCATACACACACGCACGAACACGAGAGTGCGTGTGCACACACACAACGCGCGCGCGCACACACACACAGACATAAGCGCGCGCATACACACACACACACACACACACACACACACACACACACACACACACACACAACAACGCGCGCGCGCATACACACACATGCACCACACACAATGCGCGCGCGCACACACACATACAGCGCACACACACACACACGCGCGCGCACACACACACACACACACACACACACACGCGCGCACACACACACACACACACACACGCGCGCGCGCGCGCGCGCGCGCACATACACACACACACATACGCACAAGCTCGCGCACGTGCACGCATACATATACATACGACTATGCGTACGCGCACACGCACGCATGTATGTACGTACACACACACACACACACACACACACACACACACACACACACAGGTGCGTGTCCCCACTGGAAGCCAGCACAGAGTGTACCGCTGACTGGCACTTCACTTGCTCTTTGCACGAGTCTTGCCTCGTGATTTTGAATTGACTGCACTTCATGGGAAAAAACCGCTAACCTGTATCTTTTCTTCGCGCTGACTAGGTACACACCCGCCTGATGGTGTTGGACTATAGTTTTTTTTTTTTTTCCCTGCGGCTTTTAAAAAACGATCCTCTCGCAATGTTTATCAACTGATATAACACCAACTGTACTTTCATGCGAAACGAAAGACGTCAACTGTTCTGTACATTCTTTGTATGTGACAGAAGAATTAGGTTTTTGATAAACAGATGTAGTCTGATGTTTCTCTCTTCAACTTTGGATGTCGGAAGTGAGGCTTGACGAAAATACAAATTGTTCTCCGAGAATGCTTTTCAAAGGCCTGTGCTGTGTTCCAAGTTCCTATGACAGCAATGCTTCCTGATTTCACAGAATACAATGGGAATTTATCATCATTCTTAATTCTTTTATCTTCACACACGTTATTCTCATTTTTTAATTTACCTATTTCAGAATGACAAAAATCACAAAATATTTCAATTTTGGTTTTATCAACGACTCTTGTTGCTTTGATTTAACGTGACAATGCTGAATGGCAGAAGACAGAACGTGAAAATGATAAATAAATGACGGGGGATGAATGTGAAAATGAAGAATAATTGACAATACAAGAACTTGAAAATGATGACTGACTGACTGGAGATGAACGTGAAAGCGATGAATGATTGATGCGAGAGGAACGTGAAAATGATGAATGACTGGCGGGAGAAGAATGAGGAAACGATGAAAGGCTGATTGGAGAGGTACGTGAACAGGATAAACGAGTGACAAGAGAAGAGTGTGAAAATGATAAGCGACTGACTGAAGAAGATATATGAAAATAATAAATGAACCGACTGGGAGAGAACCTGAAAACAACGAATGACTGGGGGAGAAGAACGTGGAAGCGATGAATGATGACTGCGGGAGAAGAACCTGAAAAAAACGAATGACTGGCGGGAGAAGAACGTGGAAGCGATGAATGACTGGCGGGAGAGAAGAACGTGGAAGCGATGAATGACTGGCGGAGAAGAACGTGAAAGCAATGAATGACTGGCGGGAGAAGAACGTGGAAGCGATGAATGACTGGCGGGAGAAGAACGTGGAAGCGATGAATGACTGGCGGGAGAAGAACGTGGAAGCAATGAATGACTGGCGGGAGAAGAAACGTGGAAGCGATGAATGACTGACTGACTGGAGAAGAACCTGAAACAACGACGATGATGACTGGCGGGAGAAGAACGTGAAGCGATGAATGACTGGCGGGGAGGAGAATGTGAAGCGATGAATGACTGCTGGAGGAGAACGTGAAAGCGATGAATGACTGACTGGAGGGAAGAAGAACGTGGACTGAAGAATGACTGGCGGGAGAAGAACACGTGGAAGCGATGAATGACCGACTGGAGAAGAACCTGAAAACAACGAATGACTGGCGGGAGAAGAACGTGTGGAAGCGATGAATGACTGGCGGGAGAAGAACGTGGAAGCGATGAATGACTGCGGGGAGAAGAACGTGGAAGCGATGAATGACTGACTGGGGAGAAGAACGTGGAAGCGATGAATGACTGATGTCAGAAGAATGTTAAATTAATGACTGACTGACTGACTGACTGGAGGAGAATGTGAACACAATGACTGACTGACTGGAGGAGAATGTGAACACAATGACTGACTGACTGACTGGAGGAGAATGTGAACACAGTGACTGACTGACTGACTCACTGGAGGAGAATGTGAACATAATGACTGACTGACTGACTGGAGGAGAATGTGAACACAGTGACTGACTGACTGACTGACTGACTGGAGGAGAATGTGAACATAATGACTGGCTGGCTGGAGGAGAATGTGAACACACAATGACTGACTGACTGACTGACTGATTGGAGGAGAATGTGAACACAGTGACTGACTGACTGACTGACTGACTGGAGGAGAATGTGAACACAAATGACTGACTGACTGACTGACTGGAGGAGAATGTGAACATAATGACTGACTGACTGGAGGAGAATGTGAACACATAATGACTGGCTGACTGGAGGAGAATGTGAACACACACAATGACTGACTGACTGGAGGAGAATGTGAACACAATGACTGACTGACTGGAGGAGAATATGAACACAATGACTGACTGACTGGAGGAGAATGTGAACACACAATGACTGACTGACTGGAGGAGAATGTGAACACAATGACTGACTGACTGACTGGAGGAGAATGTGAACACAATGACTGACTGACTGGAGGAGAATGTGAACACAATGACTGACTGACTGCTGACTGGAGGAGAATGTGAACACAGTGACTGACTGACTGACTGACTGGAGGAGAATGTGAACATAATGACTGACTGACTGGAGGAGAATGTGAACATGATGACTGGCTGACTGGAGGAGAATGTGAACACAATGACTGGCTGACTGACTGGAGGAGAATGTGAACACAATGACTGGCTGACTGACTGGAGGAGAATGTGAACACAATGACTGACTGACTGACTGGAGGAGAATGTGAACACATGATGACTGGCTGACTGACTGGACTGGAGAATGAATGTGAACACAATGACTGGCTGACTGACTGGAGGAGAATGTGAACACAATGACTGGCTGACTGACTGGAGGAGAATGTGAACACAATGACTGGCTGACTGACTGGAGGAGAATGTGAACACAATGACTGGCTGACTGACTGGAGGAGAATGTGAACACAATGACTCGCTGACTGACTGGAGGAGAATGTGAACACTGAGAGGACTTAACATCCATGAAGGAGAGGCGAAGAGGAGAATGTGACAATGATGAACAGTGGACCGGACAGCAGCATGAGACTGACCACAGAAGGGGTCAGGAGAGAGGGAAAGGGAGAATGTGACAATGATGAACAGTGGACCGGACAGTAGCATGAGACTGACCACAGAAGGGGTCAGGAGAGAGGGGAAAGGCGAGGGCAGCATCAGAATAATGGACTTCATGAAAACTGCGTGAGAATCACGTGATGGACAAAACTGGGAGGAAATGAAAAGTGTGATATCAGTAAATAAATAAAGTAAAAAAAAAAAAAAAAGTACAAATGAACAGGGGACGGGACATAAAGAGACGAAGACAGAAAAGAGCGTGGGGTCGATGGACTACAAGTAAGATATTGTCAGAATAATTCAATAAGGGAAGAACAGAAGAAGTGATGACCAGAAATGATGACTCATGGATGCAGTGAGGAGAGAAAAACACGAAGTGGACGTGACGAATGGAGATCAGCGGTGAAAATCATGAATAATGGACGGGGGAAAAACGCTAGAAATTTCAGTAATGGATAGGACTAGAGATGGCGAATGAAGGACGGGATAAGAAGAATGAGAAGACCTTAACGGAAGGAATGATTGAAAAACAGAGAACAGGAGAACATAATTATGACGAAGGAAGGAAAGAAGTAAGGAATATGAATAACAGACACAATGGGAGCAAGAAACAGTGTAGGATGTGACTGACTAACAAAAACGAGAATACGGCGAACGATCGACGGGACTAGAACACGATAATTATGAACGGATGGAGAAAAGAACGTGAGAATGACGAAAGAGGGACAACAGGGGAAGGGAAAGGGGTTGAATAAAGGACGGAAGAAAATCTGAAGAATGGTGAGAGACAGGGGAAAGGGAGAACGCAAGAATGATGAAAGAAAGATGAGAGAAGAACGTGTAAATGATGAAAGAGAGATAGGAGAGGAACGTGTAAATGATGACAGAGAGATGGGAGAAGAACGTGTAAATGAGGACAGAGAGATGGGAGAAGAACGTGTAAATGATGACAAGAGAGATGGGAGAAAAACGTGTAAATGATGACAGAGAGATCGGAGAAGAACGTGTAAATGATGACAGAGAGATGGGAGAAGAACGTGTAAATGATGACAAAGAGATGGGAGAAGAACGTGTAAATGATGACAGAGATGGGAGAAGAACGTGTAAATGATGACAGAGAGATGGGAGAGAACTTGTAAATGATAACAGAGATGGGAGAAGAACGTGTAAATGACGACAGAGATGGGAGAAGAACGTGTAAATGATGACAGAGAGATGGGAGAAGAACGTGTAAATGATAACAGAGTGGAGAAGAACGTGTAAATGACGACAGAGATGGGAGAACGTGTAAATGAGGACAGAGAGATGGGAGAAGAACGTGTAAATGACGACAGAGAGATGGGAGAAGAACGTGTAATGATGACAGAGATGGGAGAAGAACGTGTAAATGACAAGAGAGATGGGAGAAGAACGTGTAAATGACAAGAGAGATGGGAGAAGAACGTGTAAATGATGAAAGAGAGATGGGAGAAGAACGTGTAAATGATGACTAGAGAGATGGGAGAAGAGAACGTGTAAATGATGACAGAGAGATGGGAGAAGACCGTGTAAATGATGACAGAGAGATGGGAGAAGAATGTGTAAATGAGGACAGAGAGATGGGAGAAGAACGTGTAAATGACAAGAGAGATGGGAGAAGAACGTGTAAATGATGACAGAGATAGGAGAAGAACGTGTAAATGATGACAGAGATGGGAGACAAACGTGTAAATGAGGACAGAGAGATGGGAGACGAACGTGTAAATGATGACAGAGAGATGGGAGAAAAACGTGTAAATGAGGACAGAGAGATGGGAGAAAAACGTTTTAAATGATGACAAGAGAGATGGGAGAAGAACGTGTAAATGATGACAGAGAGATGGGAGAAGACCGTGTAAATGATGACAGAGAGATGGGAGAAGAATGTGTAAATGAGGACAGAGAGATGGGAGAAGAACGTGTAAATGACAAGAGAGATGGAGAAGAACGTGTAAATGATGACAAGAGAGATGGGAGAAGAACGTGTAAATGATGACAGAGAGACGGGAGACTAACGTGACAGTGACGAAAGGCAGTTCGGATGAAAAGGCAAGACACTGAGGATGGCGCACGTGGTCCCGATTGGAAGAAATAGACAAGGGCAAAAACGATCAAAGGATGGACGAGAGGAGAACATGAGACGAGTTCTGATCGAGACGATTTCAGCGTCGGAATCATGAACGAGGGAGGGACAAAAAGAGAAAGCGATATCCATGAACGAGGGGTGAACAGAAGACAGTGAAAATGGTAAACGATGTATCAAATGTGACGAACAGATTGTAAAACGGAAAATAACGTGAGAACGATGAAGATAAGCAAAAGAAGAGAGGAGTGTGAGGCCGATGGATTTATGAACACTGGACAGCGTTGGAATGGTGCAGTGATGGCCAGAATAAAACAAGGAAACAAAGGAATGATGAGTGTTTGCAAACAGAGAAAAGGAGAAGGTGAGAATGATGAATGAGAAACTGGATGAGAGAAGGGAGATAAGAGGGAAGAACGTGGGAATCACGGAGTACATGAAAATCGGACATCGTCAGGGTAATCCAAAGATTAATGGAATGAGAAGGGAACGAGAGAATAACGAATGCTGGACGCGATCAGAAAAGAAGAATGAGAGAATGACGTATGACAGACGAAATTAGGAACAGAAAGTGGGAATGGTGAATGGCGAACGTGACGAAGAGAATGACGCCAAAATAATGAATGCTCGAGGGAGGGAAACGTGAAAATGATGAATGTTGGAGGGAGGGAAACGTGAAAATGATGAATGTTGGAGGGAGGGAAACGTGAAAATGATGAATGTTGGAGGGGGGGAAACGTGACAATGATGAATACTAGAGGGAGGGGAACGTGAAAATGATGAATGCTGGAGGGAGGGAAACGTGAAAATGATGAATGCTGAGGGAGGGAAACACGAAAATGATGAATGCTGGAGGGAGACGTGAAAATGATGAATGCTGGAGGGAGACGTGAAAAATGATGAATGCTGGAGGGAGGGAAACACGAAAATGATGAATGCTGGAGGGAGACGTGAAAATGATGAATGCTGGAGGGAGGGAAACACGAAAATGATGAATGCTGGAGGAAGACGTGAAAATGATGAATGCTGGAGGGAGACGTGAAAATGATGAATTCTGGAGGGAGACGTGAAAATGATGAATGCTGGACTTGCGGGAAAGTTGTGAATGATGAATGTAGGACAAGGGAAAGACATGAGAATGATGAATCTAGGGATGGGGGAAAACGTGAGAATTTTGAATGTTTAACCAGGGGAAACGTTAATAATGAATGTTTGACCGGGGAAAAGGTGAAAATAATGAATGTTGTAAGGGGAAAAGGGTGAAAATGATGAATTTTGGACCGAGGCAAGCATAGAATGATACATACTGGACAGAGGAAACGTGAAAACAAATCATTTTGGAATGGCGGAAAACGTGGGAATGATGCATGTCGGACAAGATGAACATGATGCAGGGCAGGGGAAAACGTGAAAATGATGAACGTTAGACTTGGGGGGGAGGGGGGGGGGGGGAGGTAACATGTGAGAAGAATATTGGATTGGGGGAGGGGGGGTGATGCGAGAATGGTGAATGCTGGACGGGAGGAGACTGTGAGAATGATGAATATTGGACTGGCGGAAGAGAACGCAAGAAAGATGAATAATAGACGGAGGGTGGAAGGGGGGGGGGGGGATGACACTGATGAACGGAAGACGATGAGGAGGGTGAAGGAAAGAGAAGAGCATCAGAATGATGGCCTTCATGAAAACAGGATGGCGACAGAGAAGTAGTGGGCACACTCAACACAGAATGAGACGGAATGAGAAGACGGGAACGCGCTGATAATGAATGGCTGACACGATGAGATGGAGAGAACATAACAATGTTGAATGTAGAACGGGAGCAGAACATGACAGTTGCAAATGAAGAAAAAGATGAGAAGAGGAGAACATGGGAGTAATAACTGAGAGACAGAACGCCACTGGGGAACATGAGAAAGACGAATGATGGACGAGTGAAGGAAAGTAGAATAAAGATCAATGGATGCGAGGAGACGACAACGTGAAACTGATGAACGATGCTCAGGAGGAGGAAAGGAGTTTCAGAGAATGATGGATGGGAGAAGAACAAGAATGATAAATGACGGGCGGGACAGGAAGGGAGAACTGGATGGAGTTGAATACGGTACGTCCATCCGGCTGTTCAATACCGCTGAAAAAGAAGTAAAGGGGTAGTAATGGAAATGACTGTGTCATAAGTTCATGGCAATGCAGAACAATAGGTCAGCAGTGCATAAAAGGAACTGTTTGAAGCAGAGAAGAATGAAAAGTGTGTGTGGGGGGGGGAGGGGGGGCACTGCAGCACTTCAAAGGTTGGAGATGTTGAGGGAAAAAGACCAAATGTAACATAATGGGGAATATGGAAATGGAAACATGAATAGTGTGTGCAACAATGATTATGGACGGTAATGGAAGGGCTAAAGAATGAACGGGGGAGGGGGGGGAGAAAGTTAGGGGCCTCATGTTCAAATCCATGAAATACATAAAGAAGACAACTGCCGTAGAAAAGCGAACCAATGGACGGAGATGGAAATCGAAGGTGGTGTCCCATCCTGTCAGCATGTCCACAAGTTGTTTATACGATAAAGTGAAGGTCTCTAGACATTATCAAGGAGTGAACTTGAAAAGGCAGGGAACAGAGAGAAAACTGAACTGAAAAGTGCAAACACCCTGGGTGTGAAAGAATGCCAGTGACACACACGGGAAGGAAATAAACAATTGTGATGATCTGAAAATCCAAAGTGTGTGGAAATATGGATAAAATGCGGGATATTTATAGTTATGAACGGTATCTATCTAAATTGATATGTTTTGAGTGGATCAGACGTAAAACATGTCAGGGCTGTAAGCATTTTTTTTTTTTTTTAATGTCAGTTGACATCGAGACCGGAGACTTGAAACTAGCATGGATCAAAAAATTTTTTTTTTTTTTTAAAGGCCAAGATTTCTTTAATCAACGTGGTTCGGTATAGTTGATTCAGGAACCCCACCTCCACCCTTTCCCATCAATAACTATACTAACCCCAATGAAGAGTACGCTCATGGTAAGCACCCCAGACCGTTGTAAGACGAGTTCATAATATGCCTTGGGCTTCGTATATTGATGTTAGGTGGTACTGGTATAGGTCGCATAACCTCCTTCCGTCCCTCTCTCCCCCTCCATCCCCCCCCCACCCCACCCCCACCACCCTCCGACCGAACTTCCCGTTGCGGTTATCCCATCTGCCCTACTACCTTGGCGAGTGTCGACGCTCTACCTGGTTAGCACCTCACACCGAACCTGAATCGGGTGTGTTACTTCTCTACACAGGGTCTTTACTGAATCAGCTTTAATACTAGTCTTCTCTACACACGGTCTTTACTGAATCAGCTTTAATACTAGTCTTCTCTACACACGGTCTATACTGAACCAGCTTTAATACTAGTCTTCTCTACACACGGTCTTTACTGAATCAGCTTCAATACTAGTCTTCTCTACACACGGTCTATACTGAATCAGCTTTAATACTAGTCTTCTCTACTACACACGGTCTATACTGAATCAGCTTAAATACTAGTCTTCTCTACACACGGTCTATACTGAATCAGCTTAAATACTAGTCTTCTCTACACAAGGTCTATACTGAATCAGCTTAAATACTAGTCTTCTCTACACACGGTCTTTACTGAATCAGCTTCAATGCTAGTCTTCTCTACACACGGTCTATACTGAACCAGCTTTAATACTAGTCTTCTCTACACACGGTCTATACTGAATCAGCTTTAATACTAGTCTTCTCTACACACGGTCTATACTGAACCAGCTTTAATACTAGTCTTCTCTACACACGGTCTATACTGAACCAGCTTTAATACTAGTCTCTTCTCTACACACGGTCTGTACTCAATCAGCTTAAATATTAGTCTTCTCTACACAAGGTCTATACTCAATCAGCTTCAATACTAGTCTTCTCTACACACGGTCTATACTCAATCAGCTTCAATACTAGTCTTCTCTACACACGGTCTATACTCAATCAGCTTCAATACTAGTCTTCTCTACACACGGTCTATACTCAATCAGCTTCAATACTAGTCTTCTCTACACACGGTCTATACTCAATCAGCTTCAATACTAGTCTTCTCTACACACAGTCTATACTGAATCAGCTTTGGCACTAGTCTTCTCTACACACGTCTATACTGAAC
>JADBJO010002636.1:260339-262839 GCA_016801955.1 Conus betulinus
TCCCGGGTCACAGTCTTTCCTATTCTTCTTCTTCTTCTTCTTCTCTCTCTCCTGAAAAGAAGAATGTGTACCGTTTCATAATATCTCATGTTGCTGCTGTCAAGAACATTGTGTTATGTCCTGTTACACTCATATTCCACAGCTGTAGCAGTGTGTCTGCTTTGAAAGAAGATTATGCTACGTCCTGTTACACTCATATTCAACAGCTGTAGCAGTGTATCTGCTTTAACAGTAGACGTGACCAAGATCAGAGCACCGGTTGCGTTTTTGTACGTAATGAATCACAGACTCTTGGAACAGAACTCCGGAGTTTCTGTCGACTTGCATTACTTGTTCAGGGAGGGTGTTGACTTGTATGACTTGTCTAGGAAGGGTATTGACTTGTATGTCTTGTCTAGGAAGGGTGTTGACTTGTCTGACTTGTCTAGGAAGGGTGTTGACTTGTATGACTTGTCTAGGAAGGGTGTTGACTTGTAGGACTTGTTCAGGAAGGGTGTTGACTTGTATGACTTGTTCAGGAAGGGTGGTGACTTGTATGACTTGTCTAGGAAGGGTGTTGACTTGTATGACTGTCTAGGAAGGGTGATGACTTGTATAACTTGTCTAGAAGGGGGTGACTTGTATGACTTGTATGTCTTGTCTAGGAAGGGTGTTGGACTTGTTGTATGACTTGTCTAGGAAGGGTGGTGACTTGTATGACTTGTTCAGGAAGGGTGGTGACTTGTATGACTTGTTTCAGGAAGGGTGTTGACTTGTATGACTTGTCTAGGAAGGGTGGTGATTTGTATGACTTGTTCAGGAAGGGTGTTGACTTGTATGACTTGTCTAGGAAGGGTGGTGATTTGTATGACTTGTTCAGGAAGGGTGTTGACTTGTATGACTTGTCTAGGAAGGGTGTTGACTTGTATGACTTGTCTAGGAAGGGTGGTGATTGTATGACTTGTCTAGGAAGGGTGTTGACTTGTATGACTGTGTTCAGGAAGGGTGTTTGACTTGTATGACTTGTCTAGGAAGGGTGTTGACTTGTATGACTTGTCTAGGAAGGGTGTTGACTGGTGAATCAGTACACTGCTCGTGGAGTCTTTCCATGCTCTAAACAGGGCACACTTTTTTTTTCTTTTCAAAATACTACATGAACTGTAATACTTTTGGGGATACGTAGGATGTCTGTGTGTGAAATTTGCTCTTCAAGATGTATGTATGAAGAATCTTTTTCTGCAGGGAAATGCCTCATACAGGATGAACTTTCCGTGCGGCGAGCGTGCGCACGCTGTATCATTCATTGGCTGTCTTCCCAATATACAGCCATGTCACAAGCTGTATCAAGCTGTGGCTGCTGTCTTCCCCAATACAGCCATGTACAAGCTGAGTCATTCATTGGCTGTCTTCCCCAATACAGCCATGTACAAGCTGTATCATTCATCGGCTGTCTTCCCCAATACAGCCATGTGAAAGCGGTATCATTCATCGGCTGTCTTCCCCAATACAGCCATGTACAAGCTGTATCATTCATCGGCTGTCTTCCCCAATACAGCCATGTACAAGCTGAGTCACTCATCGGCTGTCTTCCCCAATACAGCCATGTACAAGCTGTATCATGTCATTGGCTGTCTTCCCCAATACAGCCATGTACAAGTGTGTATTACGTCAAAGACCAATACAGCAATGTACAGTGTGTATTCTGTCACTGTCTACCCCCAATACAGCAGTGTACAGTGTGTATTGTGTCACTGACTACTCCCAATACAGCAATGTACAGTGTGTATGATGGCTGACTACTGCCCCAATACAGCAATGTCACAGACTACCCCCCCAATACAGCAATGTACAGTGTGTACTATGTCACTGACCCTCCAATACAGTATTTATTGTCAATGCCCCATGTACCGTGCGTATTAAGTCACTGACCCCCCTAATACAGCAATGTACAGTGTGTATTATGTCACTGACTACCCTCCAATACAGCAATGTACAGTGTGTATTATGTCACTGACTACCCCCCCCCCTACAGCAACGTACAGTGTGTATTATGTCAATGTCCCAATACAGCAATGTACAGTGTGTGTATTGTGTCACTGACCACCCCCCAATATAGCAATGTACAGTGTGTATTATGTCACTAACTACCCCCCAATACAGCAATGTACTGTGTGTATTATGTCAATGCCACCCCCCCCCCCCCCCCTTACAGCAATGTACAGTGTATATTATGTCAATGCCCCCCAATACAGCAATGTACAGTGTGTATATGTATGTCAATGCCCCAATTCAGAAATGTACAGTGTGTATTATGTCACTGACTACCCTCCAATACAGCAATGTACAGTGTATATTATGTCAATGCCCTAAGACAACACAGCAATGTACAGTGTGTATTATGTCACTGACTGCCCCCATACAGCAATGTACAGTGTGTATTATGTCACTGAATGCCCCAATACAACAATGTACAGTGTGTATTATGTCACTGACTACCCCCCAATAAGCAATGTACAGTGTG
>JADBJO010002636.1:267839-270339 GCA_016801955.1 Conus betulinus
GGAGAGGGAGGAAGAGAAAGAGTAAGGAGCAGCAGGGAGGGGGGGGGGGGGGGGGTGAAGGGTGGTGGTGATGAAGTGACCGGTGCTTAGGAGGAGGACTGTGAGGGATAATGCCAATGACACGGTGGGAAAAAAAAAAAAAAAAAACATCGAGAAGGACGCTGAAGGGGGGGGGGTGGGTGGAGAGCTGTGTGTGTGTGTGTGTGTGTGTGTGTGTGTGTGTGTGTGTGTGTGTGTGTGTGTGTGCGTGTGTGTGTGTGTGTGTGTGTGTGCGTGTGTGTGTGTGTGCGTGTGTGTGGGTGAGGGGGGGGGGGGGGGGGGGGGGGGGGGGGGGGGAAAGCGGTTAGTGCAAAGAAAATGACAAGGAACACTTCCTAAGCACACCTTAAATGCCAGTAATTAGAATTCTCTTCAATATTATGTTAAATACCAGTAATTCCAATTCTCCTCCACACTTATTATGTTAAATACCAGTGATTCCAATTCTCCTCCATATTCTGTCACCAGTCTTTAGACTTCTCCTCCATATTCTGCTAAATACCAATCTTCAGAATTCTCCTCCATGTTATAGTTAAATACCAGTGATTCTAATTCTCCTCCACATTCTGTTCAATACCAGTGGTTACAATTCTCCTTCATACTAGTGATTCCGGTTCTACTCCATGTTCTGTTAAATACCAGTGATCCCAATTCTCCTCCACATTCTGTTTAATACCAGTGATTATAATTCTCCTTCATACTTTAATACCAGTAATTCCAATTCCAATTCACACCCAGTGATTCCAGTTCTCCCCCATGTTCTATTATACTTTCACTGGCTTGGTTTGGTACTGTTCGCATTACTTTTTTTCCTTTTCTTTTTTTGTCTTTCCCGTGTGGTCTGCAATGCCGGCAGGGTGGGGGTGGTGGTGGGGTGATGGTGGGGAAGGGGAGAAGAGAGAAACACAGAGTCTGAAAGAAAAAAGGACAAAGGACAAATGCCCCCCCCCCCCCCCTTCCCCTTGTTCTTTAAAAACAAAGTTCAAAACGGGATTAACCTGAATTTAGATATTGTCACATAAATATCAGTTTAGTAAGATTTCAAAATATGTTCTGAGTGTGTGAAATTGTGATAAACAACACTTTGATTCTGAAGAAAAAAAAAAATGTTGTTACGCTTATCTTGGTAATTATAATACATATTTCTTTGAAGACTGTTTATCCTTCAACATCATCAAATAACTACACGCGTAGAATTATGACTACACTTAAGCCCCATAAAGTCCTGGCGCAATTCATCTCCTGAAAATTAGAACGGGTTTATCATCACATGTATTAAAACTCAGGTCGTTCCACAAAAACCAGGATGTGTTTGTCCCTGAAAAATAAGTGTGTATCTGTAAAGGACAGAATGTTGTATGACTAAAGCAAGATAATGTGCTGAGGGGAAGACAGACAGACTAGAGGATGGACTGACAACGTCGCAGAGTGGACAGGGAACGTATGGTAGAGCTCCAGGACTAGGCACACGACCGACAGAACTGGAGGAATCTGGTGAATTGATCTTCAGTGTGCTGCCCCGGTGACTGTCCAACGAGTGAAGAGAAAAGGAAATACACTGATCTGTACCTGCTGTGTTTCCGTATCCAGATCCGCCAGGTACACTGACCTATATCCATTCTTTATATTGATGTATGTCTGTTCTTCATGTTCATCCATGTCTGTTCTGTATATGTCTCTGCCTTGCGTATAGATCGACATCTGTTCTGTATATTGGTCTCTATCTGTTCTCTCTATGTTGATATCCATTGGTTCTGTATGTTTACCATGCTCTTATTTCAAAGAAGACAGCTTTGGCGTCAAGAAGAGAAGGAAGATCGTGAAGAGAAAAAAAGATGATGATAATGATAACACACGACTTTGACGTCAAAAAGAGACAGAAGATAATGATAATGATAACACACAACTTTGACGTCAAGGAGTGAAAGAAGATAATGATAATGATGACACAACTTTGACGTCAAGAAGAGAAAGAAGACAATGATAATGATAAACACACAACGTTGACGTCAAGAAGAGAAAGAAGATAATGATGATGATAACACCATTATCCGACGCGGAACCAACGCTTGTCCAAGTCCTTAGGTACAATGGAAGCCTTCCCCCTCCTCACCCCCACCCCCCCTTTAATCCCAAATTAGGACGTTTGTATTAAAAAGAAGAAAAAAAAAAGATTGCTGCCACATTGCTATCATATCACTGAGGCATTAGATTCTCCTCGCTCTGTTCTGATCAAGTCTCACCTCACAATCATGTTGGGAAATATTCTTATTTTATTTTTTTTTGTCATACGCCCACTAGCGCCCACGTCTATAATATAACTACGATCTTACTTTCTTCTGATGGAACGCACCCTGACAATAGTATGGGGGAACCCCTGACAATAGTACCTCTCCTCCTCCACCGCCCTCCCTCCCTCCCTCCCTCTCTCTCTCTCTCTCTCATCATCTAGGTCCTTCGT
>JADBJO010002636.1:285339-292839 GCA_016801955.1 Conus betulinus
CTCTGTGTCCACTGGTGGGTGGCTCTGTGTCCACTGGTTGGTGGTTGTAAGCTCTGTGTGTGTCCAATGGTCAGGTGGCTCTGTGTCCAATGGTCGGTGGCTCTGTGTCCAATGGTTGGTGGCTTCTGTCCACTGGTTGGTGGCTCTGTGTCCAATGGTTCAATGGTCCAGTCTTGTGTGTCCAATGGTCTCTCTGTGTCAAATGGTTGGTGGCTCTGTGTCAATGGTCGGTGGCTCTGTGTTCAATGGTTGGTGGCTCTGTGTTCAATGGTCACCATGGTCTCTATGTCCAATGGTCTGTGGCTCTGTGTCCAATGGTCCCAAGGTGGCTCTGTGTCCATGGTCACCACTGGCCAGGTGGCTCTGTGTTCAATGGTTGGTGGCTCTGTGTCCAATGGTCGGTGGCTCTCTGTCAATGGTCAGTGGCTCTGTGTCCAATGGTCAGTGGTTCTGTGTCCAATGGTCACCACTGGTCAGTGGCTCTGTGTTCAGTGGTTGGTGGCTCTATGTCCAATGGTCAGTGGCTCTGTGTCCAATGGTCCATGGCTCTATGTTCAATGATCAGTGGCTCTGTGTTCAATGATCAGTGGCTCTGTGTTCAATGGTCGTCACTGGTGGCTCTGTGGTCCACTGGTCAGTGGCTCTGTGTTCAATGGTCAGTGGCTCTGTGTTCAATGGTCGGCAGCTTTGTCCAATGGTCGTCACTGGTGGCTCTGTGTCCACTGGTTGGTGGCTCTGTGTTCAATGGTCAGTGGCTCTGTGTTCAATAGTCGGCAGCTCTGTGTCCAATGGTCATCACTAGTGGCTCTGTGTCCACTGGTTGGTGGCTCTGTGTTCAATGGTTGGTGGCTCTGTGTCCAATGGTCGGTGGCTCTGTGTCCAATGGTTGGTGGCTCTGTGTCCAATGGTCAGTGGCTCTGTGTTCAATGGTTTGGTGGCTCTGTGTCCAATGGTCGGTGGCTCTGTGTCCAATGGGTGGCTCTGTGTCCAATGGTCAGTGTGGCTCTGTGTTCAATGGTTGGTGGCTCTTTTCCCAATGGTCAGTGGCTCTGTGTTCAATGGTCGCCACTGGTTGGTGGCTCTGTGTTCAATGGTCGCCACTGGTCGGTGGCTCTGTGTTCAATAGTCGCCACTGGTCGGTGGCTCTGTGTTCAATGGTCGGTGGCTCTGTGTTCAATGGTCAGTGACTCTGTGTTCAATGGTCAGTGACTCTGTGTTCAATGGTCAGTGACTCTGTGTTCAATGGTCAGTGACTCTGTGTTCAATGGTTGGTGGCTCTGTGTCCAATGGTAACCACTGGTCAGTGACTCTGTGTCCAATGGTCACCACTGGTCAGTGGCTCTGTGTCCAATGGTCACACCACTGGTCAGTGACTCTGTGTTTCAATGGTCGGTGGCTCTGTGTTCAATGGTCGGTGGCTCTGTGTTCAATGGTCGGTGGCTCTGTGTTCAATGGTCACCACTGTCCAGTGGCTCTGTTTTCTGTCCTGAACACAAAGCCAGGTGATCATAACGGCTTTGGCGCTGTCCCACGTTAGACCGCTGACCTGACTTCCTCGGTACGAGGTAAGCGCAGTAGCTCGCAAAAGTTTCGTTGTAGATCCTGTGGTTGGTAAGGGTTTAGCTTGTAGACGACAAAATACACCAGGTGGTAATGAAACGAAGAGGATCCTTTTATTTACAAACGTTGAAGAATATAGGAACAAAAAACAATCCACTGATCTTCAGGTTCAAGAAGTCGCACAGGAACTCAGTCGCACATACAGCTAATGGCAGCTTTTCCTTGACTAGACTCAAACTCAGTGAAGACTCGAACGCTTCTGTGCTCGACAATGACTCGAATTCTTCAACAAAATCTCATTTCCCCCCCCCCCCCCCCCCCGCCCGTCCCTCCAAGTCGCTCAGCTCTCATCTTCAACCAATGAAATTTCGACAAGCTTATGCGAATGCGATTCGATCAGTTTCTACAACATTCCCGAACCTTTGGTAATTTACAAGCAACTTACAGAGACCTGGTGAACATTCTAACGTAATCTGGAATAGTCCAATCGCATTATCAACTGATCCGAAAACAAAACTGAACAATTAGGCATACGTTCGCTTTCCAAATGTTTTCAATTAATCAACAATAGCACTACACTGACCGAAAATAAAATGGCCTAAAAGCAGTAAGTAGAAGGGTTGCAACTTGCCATTGTCTTTTGTGAAAGTTCTTCCTCTGTTGTCTCCCTTTTAAATTGTAACAGGCGCAGAACCCTTGATGGTGATCATTCCAGGTAGGATGTGTTGCACCAGCAGTCCGTTTCTCTGCGCCTGACTGCACCCTGACCTCTGACCACACCTGACTGCACCCCTGACCTCTGACGACACCTGACGACTGCACCCCTGACCTCTGACCACACCTGACTGCACCCTGACCTCTGGCCACACCTGACTGCACCGTGACCTCTGACAACACTTGACTGCACCCTGACCTCTGGTCACACCTGACTGCATCCTGACCTCTGGCCACACCTGACTGCATGCACCCTGACCTCTGATCCTCACTGCACCCTGACCTCTGGCCACACCTGACTGCATGCACTCTGACACACTCACTCACACACACAAGCAGACAGGCAGGCAGGCAGGCACGCACACACACACACACACACACACACACCACACACACACACACACACACACACTCTCTCTCTCTCTCTCTCTCTCCTCTCTCTCTCTCTCTCTCTCTTCCATATTACGTTTTCACCAGTCAGTTGTTGGTCAAGATCTAGTCTTCTTCCTTATTCTCATCTTCTTCTTCTCTTTCTTTTTCTCCCTCGTCTTCTTCATCTTCTTCCTCCTTGTCCTCCTGCTCTTCCTTGCTCTTCTTCTTCCTCCCCCGCCCCCCCCCCCCCCCCCCATCCCCCTTCTCCTCTTCTTCTGATCCTCACGTGCAATGGCGAGTCTGGAATTTTGTCCAATGACTGCTGGACAGTCTGGAAGATGAGCAGCTCGTTTCGGCAGTGGCCGGCCTCCGATGACAGCGCCCAGTGGTGAGGGAGCACGTGATGCCAGTGCGCTGTTCGCCAAGAAGCTGTGGCTGCACACCCGAAATGGCTGCACTAAGGCCTTGCTTAAGGAGTTGACTATTTAAAGACTGGTTCGATCGGAGAGTTTTTGAGAATTTGTATCGCGTCTGAAAGTTGAGTCTCCTCACGTTTCCTTTTATATGGTCTTCAAAGGACAAGCTAGATGGTATCAAGCAGAGAGATTAAAATCAAAGGAATGGGATGGAGGGGGGGGAGGGGGGGGGGGGGGGGGGCTCTTAAAGCTGGCGCAAAGGTAGGGTCACATGTGAGTGTGAAGGCCTGAAATGTATTGTCAACCAAGGGGAAGGTCACGTATTTGAAGATCGAGATTTCATTGGTGAAGATTTCCCCAAAACAAGGGAAATGATTGGTGGTGAGTTGTTCTTTTGATCAAGTATCAATCTAAAATTCAATCCTGGCTCAAATTTATGGTAAGTCTCAGAGCCCTTACATGGATTACAGAGTGTTTGAGTGAAAAATCCTCATTGTGGCGTGTGGCCATATGGATTATATAGTGTTTGAGTGCAAAATCATCATTGAGGTGTGTGGCCTGTTGTTCTGCAAAAAGAGGAGGTAAACGCCATCTTTTTGTCTTCCAAGAATTTCCGTTTTTGAATTCATTTTCCTGAACAAGAAAGGAAACAGCAAGTGCAACAGAGTGACATCATCATGTATTATTCCCCGGATGTACATTCATATATCAAAAGAGAAAGTTATCATGACACTGAAGACACAAACACCAAGGATGAAAAGCTGACGTTTACAAACAAAACATACAAATAAAACAAACAAAAGTAATAAAAGTACTGAGTAAACAAAGAAAAAACGCAAACAAAACCTAGCATCATCACTTCTGTAGCAACGTATATACTATAGTAAAAATGATAACAACAGTAATAATAATAATGATAACAACAACAATAACAATAATGATAGTAATATAATAATAATAATGATGATGATGATGATGATGATGATGATGATGATGATAACAAGATATGGTGTATTCAATTGATGCCAAAGGTCACTGGCTTATAGAGATTCCATTCAGTTTTGAATTTGAACACTGCCGTTCATTTTTGCATCGTATAGCTCTACTTTATACTTACTTTACAATTGTTTTAAGAAAAAGAATACATACCTTCTGAAAACAACTTGCCATCTTACATGCGTAAATAGGATGTATGGCAAGTGTTATTATCAGGTCAAATAACTTATAGTTTTGTTTTGTTTGTTTTTTTTTTGGGGGGTGTTCGTTTTTTTTTTTTTAACATATGTTAGACGCCATATTTGCTTATCAGACCATAGAAACTGTACCTTAAATGTGTTTTCTTTTGAATCTTGGAATCCATGTGTCATATGTCAACCAGCTTAACTCTGATCGTTCTATGCTTGTTTGAATACAATGGAACTATTGTATTCAGGGGAACAGAGCACTCAGTACTACTTTCTGGACACCACAAATTAATGCGCCGAGGCCTTTTTTGATTGATCGACTGTTACACAGTACAGAACAGTTCATTTGTTCTGAGAATTTGTGTTATCTGAAAGTTGCCTCCCTTCGTTTTTTCTTTATTGAACTTTTTCTCTCTCTTTTTTTCTTTTCTTTTCTTTTTTTTTATTTTTCATTTATTTATTTATTTTATTTTTTTTTTTTTATTTTTTTTCCATACATAAATGAAAATGAAAATATAGAGACCGTACAAACAAAAGCAACGAAAAAAAAAAATCATTGAATGAAAAGGGCACTACAAGTAAACTTCTAGACAGAAATAAACTGTAGCTTCAATACTAGACTGATAAGAATCTTTAGTCACATTGTAGTATTCCTGGTGACAGGCATGGATATCTATACGTCTCATACACATTACAAGTATGGCAAAAAACAAGTAAATGGCACGATGGGTTTGCTAGGTCGTTGCTTTATCTATTCAAAAATTTTTTTTGAAATAAAACAATTCTGCCTGAAAACTGTTACATCTCATATTTGTTAAAGAAATATACTTTTTCAGTTTCATATTCAATCTTCAATAAGAATTTAAAGTTAACACAGAGTGGTAGAGTTTCCACCGTTTTACATTTGAAGATGAAAAATTTTGCAAGAATTATAATATAGTCAAGGACATGACTTGACTTTGTATTATTTTCGTATCCAAATAGCACAAACGTTTCGTTAAGTAAAAGGTTAAAGCTATTTTCTGTGCTGGAGTTGATACATGCTTCTAACTGTCCCCAAAAACGTTTTACGTGTGGACATCCCCATAACATGTGACTAATACTGTCTCTCACGTTTTTACAGAAAGAACCATCCTCAGAGTTAACAACATTCATGTTTGCAAGGATGATGTTAGTTGCTAATATTCGGTGCAGAATTCTTATTTGGAACCATTTCAGTTTGATTTCTTGTATTTTCTTGGACTTGATGAAAATATTTTTCCAGTTAAGCTTCTTTTTTCCATTTTTTCATTCGATCTTTTGCAATTTTGGGGTTCGAATTTGTCCTTTAGCATATCATAATAAAACTTCGTTCCTTTTGGGATGGAATATATCACTTGAAGCGTTTTGTGAGTCAATGCAATGGAATCGTTACTGTTAAGGGTCAATCCTATCTTGTTTGATATAGCAACGTATAGCACCGACACATCCATTATAAGTGACAAAATCGACGTTAACACCATGTTTTTGTTTAAACTGATTCATAGTCAAAAAGGTTCCCTCATCATTTAACAAAATCTCTAATAAGAAAAATACCCTTTGTCAGTCCATCTCTTGTAGTAAATGATTCTTTGACCTATCCTACTATTTACATTATAGAAAATAGGTTCCAAAAGCAATCACTTGTTGTTTCAATATTTACCTTTAAGCTAAACATTTTATATGCTTCGAAGACATTGATCCAAAAATTGCTTAACATGTGTTTCTCAGCAGGTATTGATGGTCCCAATAAATCTAACTTAGCTATGTTCGGATAAATTGTTGTGAGTAATCTTTTCCATTTGTGATTACTATTTTTCAGTCTTTGAATCCAGCTGATTTTTAATGCTGTTACTGCATCCTTAATATGAGGAATTCCAAGTCCACCTTTATCAATATTTCTTACAGCTACTTTCCTGTTAATTCTATCCCTTTTCCTACTCTAAAAGAACTGAAACACCGAGATTTGTATTGATTCTATCAATTGGTCGGGTGGATTTGGTAGCAACATCCATAGATAAGTAATTTTTGACAGAATTAAAGACTTGAGAACCACTACTCTACCCAAAGACGTTATGTTTCGCTTAAGCCATATCTTGTACAGTCTTCTAATTTCTGCGGCGATTTTTCGTTCAAATTAAAGTTCGTACAGTCGGTGAAATCATTAGTTAACCAGATGCCAAGCACTTTGAATTTCGGGGGGATTCCTGTCAAAGTGTAAATGAGGCATAAATCTCTCTTGGGCATTGCATTTGTTTCCTAACCATTTAGCCGCCGACTTTCCTGTATTAAGTTTTAAACCAGTCTTTTTATCCAACATATCTAATGTGCTCAAAGCTTCTTCAAATGATACTTTTTTTGTCATTTAAGAAAAAGTTTCAGTGTCGTCAGCAAACTGAGAAATTTTTATATTCTATATCACCTATTTTAATTCCTTCTATCTTATTATTTTGACGTATCATGCAACCCAAGATTTCCACACATAGGATAAACAAATATGGAGATATAGGATCCCTTTGTCTACAGCCCCTCCCAGTTTGAAACCATTCAGAGATAATCCCATTTACACAAACTGCTGATTTAATGTCTCTATAAAAAGTACTAACCCACTGGCATATTTCTGGACCAAAGCCAAATGCACGCATAATTTTTTACATAAACTTCCAGCTAACAGAATGAAAGGCTTTTTCGAAAATCTAGGCATAAAAGTAAACCAGGCATTTTATTCTTATTCAAATAATCAATTAAGTCATATATTAGTTTAATGTTGTCACCTATAAAGCGGTTAGACACAAAGCCTGACTGATCTTCACTTATGATTGAAGGTAAGATGAGCTTAATTCTGTTAGCAATGCATGCAGACCCAATTTTATACGCCACATTTAATAATGATATTGGTCTCCAGTTTTGTAATCTACTCCTATCCTTATCAGGTTTGGGTAAACAAACAATTAGACCCTCTTTTTGAGTAGGCGGTTGTTCTTGATTGCAAAATCCCTCATTTAACGACCTATGAACGTTCCCAATTGACCCCAAAACACCGTGAAAAATTCAACGGTGAATCCATCTGTGCCAGGACTTTTATTATTTTTCATTTGTTTTAAAGCCTCACTAGCTTCATCTAAAGTTATCAATTCCTCCATTAAGTCCTTTTTCATCCGCTGTTTATTGTAGGCAGCTTATTTACAAGTTCACTAATAACACTGTCTTCCACTTCCTTTTCCTCATAAAGCTTT
>JADBJO010002636.1:302483-314983 GCA_016801955.1 Conus betulinus
TAAATTAATGTAAGAGAGAAAGGGTTACTTGTGTGTTTAACGATTACCAATGTTGATAATGACCAATGTTGATGAATGACCACGTTGATAAATGACCAATGTTGATAAATGACCAATGTTGATAAATGGCCAATGTTGATAGAATACCAGTGTTGACAAGAAGCAGGTAATCTGCTGCTAATGCGGCCTCTTGGCCGTAATGTCCGCATTCAGCTTGTCCCATTTGACCTCTTGGCCGTAATGTCCGCATTCAGCTTGTCCCATTTGACCTCTTGGCCGTAATGTCCGCATTCAGCTTGTCCAATTTGACCTCTTGGCCGTATGTCCGCATTCAGCTTGTCCAATTTGACCTCTTGGCCGTAATGTCCACATTCAGCTTGCCTAATGTGGACTCTTGGCCGTAATGTCCGCATTCATTCAGCTTGTCCCATTTGACCTCTTGGCCGTAATGTCCACATTCAGCTTGTCCCATTTGACCTCTTGGCCGTAATGTCCACATTCAGCTTGCCTAATGGGCCTCTTGGCCGTAATCTCAACATTCAGCTTGCCTCATTTGGCCTCTTGGCCGTTTGCTTGCCCAAGTCATCATCAAGTTATTTCAATATTCAGCGTCTCTCTCTCTCTCTCTCTCTCTCTCTGTCTCTCATTCTCTCTCTCTGTCTGTCTCTCTCTCTCTCTCTGTCTCTGTCCTCTCTCTCTCTGTCTGTCTGTCTCTCTCTATCTCTCTCTCTCTCTCTCTCACACACTATCAAACTTTACTTTACAGCCCCCTCTCTTACAGATCCCCCACCCCTCCACCCCTACACATATACACTTTGGCAAAGTCTTGTTTACAAGCCCCCCCCCTCCCCCCCCTCCTCCCTCGCCCACCACCCCCCCTCCTCCAGCGAGCTGGTCACCAACTGGGCGCTTCTCCTCCCGAAAGAAGAAAAGTGGGGCGGCAGGAGGGGGGCTCTAAAATAGGACTTTACCCCTGGCCCCTTTTTCCCCCCACCACACACACACACGATCGATCTGCCTGGCATATTCCCCCCCCCCCCCCCTCCTTTCCCCCAGTCCCCACGCTCTTTACCCCCCTTGCAGGCACAGGAAAAACTCCCTCTGAGCTATAACACCAGAAAATTGAACGGGAAGGCTCGCGAAGAGAGAGAGAGAGAGAGAGAGAGATAGAGAGAGAGAGAGAGAGAGAGAGAGAACTCAGAAGCGCGCAATGTCATTGACCTTCAAGACCTTGACCTTTGAACTTCCAGGGGAGGCGATCAGTGCACAACAGGGGGGTGTGAGTAGTCCTAAACATGAAGAGTATGGAGAATGTGTGCTGTCAAAAGAGAGAAAGAGAGAGAGAGAGAGAAAAATACAAGGTGCAATTTCCGCAGCGATGATGTTTATTTAGAGTAAGACGATTCTTGCTATGTGACAGGGCCGGCGGGAGAACCCAGAGACGAAGAGGAGAGAGAGAGAGTCAGATAGAAAGGATAGATACTTGATACCTCCCTCCCCCCCCCTTCCTCCCCCCCTTCCTCCTCCTCCTCCTCCTCCCCTCTTTTCTCTCTCATTCATTAAACTTTGTTCGTTCATTGTCTCTCTCTCTCTTCTCTCTCTCTCTCTCCTCGTTCGTTTAAACTTTGTTCGTTTCTCTCTCTCTCTCCCCCCCTCTCTCTCTCTCTTCTCTCTCTCACTCTCTCGCTCCCTCGTTCGTTTAACTTTGTTCATTCGATTCTCTCTCTCTCCCCCCCCCCCCCCCTCTCTCTCTCTCTTTCTCTCTCTCTCTCTCTCTCGTTCGTTAAACCTGGTTCGTCCGTTCTCTCTCTCTCTCCATCTCTCTCTCTCTCTCTCTCATTCTTTAAACTCCTCTCTCTCTCTCTCTCTCTCTCTCTCTCTCTCTCTCTCTCTCTCTCTCTCTTGTTTTTTTCTTCTCTTATAAACATCGTTGGTTCTCTCTCTCTCCTCTCTCTCTCTCCTCTCTCTCTCTCCTCTCTCCTCCTCTCAGTCTCTTCTGCTCAGCCTCCTTCCCTCTCTATGCACAACTTCTCCTCTCTCTCTGCTCTCTTCTGTTTGCCTCCTTACTATATTTATGCACCCTACTACTTGATTTTTGCAGCTGTTGTGTTTGTTTCAATCGTCTCTCCGAGTACCCATCTCACTGCAGCAGTTTTGGTCAAACAACGTCTCCATGAACCCATCTCACTGCAGCAGTTTTGGTCAAACAACGTCTCCATGAACCCATCTCACTGCAGCAGTTTGGTCAAACAACGTCTCCATGAACCCATCTCACTGCAGCAGTTTGGTCAAACAACGTCTCCATGAACCCATCTCACTGCAGCATTGTGTCAAACAACGTCTCCATGAACCCATCTCACTGCAGCAGTTTTGGTCAGACAACGTCTCCATTGAACCATCTCACTGCAGCAGTTTGGTCAAACAACGTCTCCATGAACCCATCTCACTGCAGCAGTTTGGTCGTTCTCCATGAACCCATCTCACTGCAGCAGTTTGGTCAACAACCTCCATGAATCTGCAGCAGTTTGGTCAAACAGACGCCTCCATGAACCCCCATCTTGGCAGCAGTCAAAACAACGCCTCCATGAACCCATCTCACTGCAGCAGTTTGGTCAAACAACGCCTCCATGAACCCATCTCACTGCAGCAGTTTGGTCAAACAACGCCCTCCACGCCATCTCTCACTGCAGCAGTTTGGTCAAACAACGCCTCCATGAACCCATCTCACTGCAGCAGTTTGGTCAAACAACGTCTCCACGAACCCATCTCACTGCAGCAGTTTGGTCAAACAACGTCTCCACGAACCCATCTCACTGCAGCAGTTTGGTCAAACAACGTCTCCAAAAAACCCATCTCACTGCAGCAGTTTGGTCAAACAAACGTCTCCATGAACCCATCTCACTGCAGCAGTTTGGTCAAACAACGTCTCCATGAACCCATCTCACTGCAGCAGTTTGGTCAAACAACGTCTCCATGAACCCATCTCACTGCAGCAGTTTGGTCAAACAACGTCTCCATGAACCCATCTCACTGCAGCAGTTTTGGTCAAACAACGTCTCCATGAACTAAAGCTGGGAGTGGGTCTAGCACATTGTCCATGAGCTGGCCCCTGAACGTCCACTGCACAGGGCCACGGAGACTCCCCTTTCAGCGTTGAAGTCCAACTGGCAGTGGAGATCTCCATGGCGCTCGCCACTCCTGGTCTAATGGTCACCCCTGTCACTGGCTCTGTGTCCAATGGTCGATGGCTCTGTATCCAATGGTCACCACTGGTCACTGGCTCTGTGTCCAATGGTCGGTGGCTCTGTGTCCAATGGTCAGTGGCTCTGTGTCCAATGGTCGGTGGCTCTGTGTCCAATGGTCGATGGCTCTGTGTCCAATGGTCACCACTGGTCGGTGACTCTGTGTTCAGTGGTGGGTGGCTCTGTGTCCAATGGTCGGTGGTTCTGTGTCCAATGGTCAGTAGCTCTGTGTCCACTGGTCGGTGGCTCTGTGTCCAATGGTCGGTGGCTCTGTGTCCACTGGTTGGTGGGCTCTGTGTCCACTGGTTGGTAGCTCTGTGTCCAATGGTCAGTGGCTCTGTGTCCAATGGTCGGTGGCTCTGTGTCCAATGGTTGGTGGCTCTCTGTCCACTGGTTGGTGGCTCTGTGTCCACTGGTTGGTGGCTTTGTGTCCAATGGTCGGTGGCTCTGTGTCAAATGGTCAGTGGCTCTGTGTCCAATGGTCGGTGGCTCTGTGTTCATGGTTGGTGCTCTCTATGTCCAATGGTCTGTGGCTCTGTGTCCAATGGTCGGTGGCTCTGTGTCCAATGGACACCACTGGCCAGTGGCTCTGTGTTCAATGGTTGGTGGCTCTGTGTCCAATGGTTAGTGGCTCTCTGTCAATGGTCAGTGGCTTTGTGTCCAATGGTCAGTGGTTCTGTGTCCAATGGTCACCACTGGCCAGTGGCTCTGTGTTCAGTGGTTGGTGGCTCTATGTCCAATGGTTGGTGGCTCTGTGTCCAATGGCCGGTGGCTCTGTCTTCAATGGTCAGTAGCTCTGTGTCCAATGGTCATCACTGGTGGCTCTGTGTCCACTGGTCGGTGGCTCTGAGTTCAATGGTTGGTGCTCTGTGTCCAATGGTTGGTGGCTCTGTGTCCATGGTCAGTGGCTCTGTGTTCGATGGTCAGTGGCTCTGTGTCCAATGGTCGGTGGCTCTGTGTCCCAATGGTGGCTCTGTATCCAATGGTCGGTGGCTCTGTGTTCAATGGTCAGTGGCTCTGTGTTCAATGGTTGGTGGCTCTTTTTCCAATGGTCAGTGGCTCTGTGTTCAATGGTCACCACTGGTTGGTGGCTCTGTGTTCAATGGTCGCCACTGGTCGGAGGCTCTGTGTTCAATGGTCAGTGACTCTGTGTTCAATGGTCGGAGGCTCTGTGTTCAATGGTCAGTGACTCTGTGTTCAATGGTCGCCACTGGTCGGTGGCTCTGTGTTCAATGGTCAGTGACTCTGTGTTCAATGGTTGGTGGCTCTGTGTTCAATGGTTGGAGGCTCTGTGTTCAATGGTCAGTGGCTCTGTGTTCAATGGTTGGTGGCTCTGTGTTCAATGGTCGGTGACTCTGTGTTCAATGGTTGGTGGCTCTGTGTTCAATGATCAGTGACTCTGTGTTCAATGGTTGGTGGCTCTGTGTTCAATGGTGGGTGGCTCTGTGTTCAATGGTCAGTGACTCTGTGTTCAATGGTTGGTGGCTCTGTGTCCAATGGTCAGTGGCTCTGTGTTCAATGGTTGGTGGCTCTGTTCAATGGTCACCATGGGTGGCTCTATGTCCAATGGTCTGTGGCTCTGTGTCCAATGGTCGGTGGCTCTGTGTCCAATGGTCACCACTGGCCAGTGGCTCTGTGTTCAATGGTTGGTGGCTCTGTCCAATGGTCGGTGGCTCTCTGTCAATGGGTCAGTGGCTCTGTGTCCAATGGTCAGTGGTTCTGTGTCCAATGGTCACCACTGGTCAGTGGCTCTGTGTTCAGTGGTTGGTGGCTCTATGTCCAATGGTCAGTGGCTCTGTGTCCAATGGTCCATGGCTCTATGTTTCAATGATCAGTGCTCTGTGTTCAGTGGTCAGTGGGGCTCTGTGGCTCTGTGTTCAATGGTCGTCACTGGTGGCTCTGTGTCCACTGGTCAGTGGCTCTGTGTTCTATGGGTCAGTGGCTCTGTGTTCAATGGTCGGCAGCTCTGTCCAATGGTCGTCACTGGTGGCTCTGTGTCCACTGGTTGGTGGCTCTGTGTTCAATGGTCAGTGGCTCTGTGTTCAATAGTCGGCAGCTCTGTGTCCAATGGTCATCACTAGTGGCTCTGTGTCCACTGGTTGGTGGCTCTGTGTTCAATGGTTGGTGGCTCTGTGTCCAATGGTCGGTGGCTCTGTGTCCAATGATTGGTGGCTCTGTGTTCAATGGTTGGTGGCTCTGTGTCCAATGGTCAGTGGCTCTGTGTCCAATGGTTGGTGGCTCTGTGTCCAATGGTCAGTGGCTCTGTGTCCAATGGGTGGCTCCAATGATTGGTGGCTCTGTGTTTCAATGGTTGGTGGCTCTGTGTCCAATGGTCAGTGGCTCTGTGTTCAATGGTTGGTGGCTCTGTGTCCAATGGTCAGTGGCTCTGTGTCCAATGGGTGGCTCTGTGTCCAATGGTTAGTGGCTCTGTGTTCAATGGGTTGGTGGCTCTTTTCCCAATGGTCAGTGGCTCTGTGTTCAATGGTCGCCACTGGTTGGGTGGCTCTGTGTTCAATGGTCGCCACTGGTCGGTGGCTCTGTGTTCAATGGTCGCCACTGGTCGGTGGCTCTGTGTTCAATGGTCGGTGGCTCTGTGTTCAATGGTCAGTGACTCTGTGTTCAATGGTCGGTGGCTCTGTGTTCAATGGTCAGTGACTCTGTGTTCAGTGGTCGGGTGGCTCTGTTGAATGGTCAGTGACTCTGTGTTCAATGGTCGGTGGCTCTGTGTCCAATGGTAACCACTGGTCAGTGACTCTGTGTCCAATGGTCACCACTGGTCAGTGGCTCTGTGTCCAATGGTCACCACTGGTCAGTGACTCTGTGTTCAATGGTCGGTGGCTCTGTGTTCAATGGTCAGTGGCTCTGTGTTCAATGGTCGATGATGGCTCTGTGTTCAATGGTCACCACTGTCCAGTGGCTCTGTGTTCTGTCCTGAGCACAAAGCCAGGTGATCATAACGGCTTTGGCGCTGTCCCACGTTAGACCGCTGACCTGACTTCCTCGGTACAAGGTAAGCACAGTAGCTCGCAAAAGTTTCGTGTTGTAGATCCTGTGGTAGGGGTTTAGCTTGCAGACGACAAAATACACCAGGTGGTAATGAAACGAAGAGGATCCTTTTATTTACAAACGTTGAAGAATATAGGAACAAAAAACAATCCACTGACCTTCAGGTTCAAAAAGTCGCACAAGAACTCAGTCGCACATACAGCTAATGGCAGCTTTTTTTTCCTCGACTAGACTCAAACTCAGTGAAGACTCGAAACGCTTCTGTGCTCGACAATGACTCGAATTCTTCAACAAATCTCATTTCCCCCCCCGCCCGTCCCTCCAAGTCGCACAGCTTCATCTTCAAACCAATGAAATCTCGACAAGCTTATGCGAATGCGATTCGATCAGTTTCTACAACATTCCCGAACCTTTGGTAATTTACAAGCAACTTACAGAGACCTGGTGAACATCCTAACGTAATGTGGAATAGTCCAATCGCATTATCAACTGATCCGAAAACAAACTGAACAATTAGGCATACGTTCGCTTTCCCAAATGTTTTCAATTAATCAACAATAGCACTACACTGACCGAAAATAAAATGGCCTAAAAGCAGCAAGTAGAAGGGTTGCAACTTGCCATTGTCTTTTGTGAAAGTTCTTCCTCTGTTGTCTCCCTTTTAAATTGTAACGGGCGCAGAACCCTTGATGGTGATCATTCCAGGTAGGATGTGTTGCACCAGCAGTCCGTTCTCTGCGCCTGACTGCACCCTGACCTCTGACCACACCTGACTGCACCTGACCTCTGACCACACCTGACTGCACCCTGACCTCTGGCCACACCTGACTGCATGTACCCTAACGTCCATCCACACCTGACTGCACCGTGACCTCTGACAACACTTGACTGCACCCTGACCTCTGGTCACACCTGACTGCATCCTGACCTCTGGCCACACCTGACTGCATGCACCCTGACCTCTGATCCTCACTGCATCCTGACCTCTGGCCACACCTGACTGCATGCACTCTGACACACTCACTCACACACACAAGCAGACAGGCAGGCAGGCAGGCAGGCACGCACCACAGACAGACAGACAGACAGACAGACAGACACACACACACACACACACACACACAACACACACACACACACACACTCTCTCTCTCTCTCTCTCTCTCTCTCTCTTCCATATTACGTTTTCACCAGTCAGTTGTTGGTCAAGATCTAGTCTTCTTCCTTATTCTCATCTTCTTCTTCTCTTTCTTTTCTCCTCGTCTTCTTCATCTTCTTCCTCCTTGTCCTCCTGCTCTTCCTTGCTCTTCTTCTTCTTCTCCCCCCCCCCCCCCCCCCCCCCCCCCCCCCCATCCCCCCTTCTCCTCTTCTTCTGATCCTCACGTGCAATGGCGAGTCTGGAATTTTGTCCAATGACTGCTGGACAGTCTGGAAGATGAGCAGCTCGTTTCGGCAGTGGCCGGCCTCCGATGACAGCGCCCAGTGGTGAGGGAGCACGTGATGCCAGTGCGCTGTTCGCCAAGAAGCTGTGGCTGCACACCCGAAATGGCTGCACTAAGGCCTTGCTTAAGGAGTTGACTATTTAAAGACTGGTTCGATCGGAGAGTTTTGAGAATTTGTATCGCGTCTGAAAGTTGAGTCTCCTCACGTTTCCTTTCATATGGCCTTCAAAGGACAAGCTAGATGGTATCAAGCAGAGAGATTAACATCGAAGGAATGGGATGGAGGGAGGGGGGTGGGGGGGGGGGGGGCTCTTAAAGCTGGCGCAAAGGTAGGGTCACAGGTGAGTGTGAAGGCCTGAACTGTGTTGTCAACCAAGGGGAAAGGCACGTATTTGAAGATCGAGATTTTATTGGTGAAGATTTCCCCAAAACAAGGGAAATGATTGGTGGTGAGTTGTTCTTTTGATCAAGTATCAATCTAAAATTAAATCCTGGCTCAAATTTATGGTAAGTCTCAAAGCCCTTACATGGATTACAGAGTGTTTGAGTGCAAAATCCTCATTGTGGCGTGTGGCCATATGGATTATATAGTGTTTGAGTGCAAAATCCTCATTGTGGCGTGTGGGCCATATGGATATATATTTATCTTCAATAAGGATTTAAAGTTAACACAGAGTGGTAGAGTTTCCACCGTTTTACATTTGAAAATGAAAAAATTTTGCAAGAATTATAATATAATCAAGGACATGACTTTGTATTCTTTTCATATCCAAATAGTACAAACGTTTCGTTAAGTAAAAGGTTAAAGCTATTTTCTGTGCTGGAGTTGATACATGCTTCTAACTGTCCCCAAAAACGTTTTACATGTGGGCATCCCCATAACATGTCACTAATACTGTCTCTCACGTTTTTACAGAAAGAACAATCCTCAGAGTTAACAACATTCATGTTTGCAAGGATGAGGTTAGTTTGCTAACATTCGGTGCAGAATTCTTATCTGGAACCATTTCAGTTTGATTTTTTTGTATTTTCTTGGTCTAGATGAAAATATTTTTTCCAGTTAAGCTCTCTTTCCATTTTTTTTTTTTTCATTCAATCTTTTGCAATTTTTGGGTTCGAAATTGTATTTTAGCATATCATAATAAAACTTCGTTCCTTTTGGGATGGAATATATCACTTGAAGCGTTTTTGGGAGTCAACGCAATGGAATTGTTACTCTTAAGGGTTAATCATGTCTTGTTGATATAGCAACGTATAGCCCGACACATCCATTATAAGTGACAAAATCGACGTTAACACCATATTTTTGTTTAAAACTGATTCATAGTCAAAAAGCTTCCCTCATCATTTAGCAAATCACTTGTTGTTTCAATATTTACCTTTAAGCTAAATATTTTATATGCTTCGAAGACATTGATCCAAAAAATTGCTTAACATGTGTTTCTCAGCAGGTATTGATGGTCCCAATAAATCTAACTTAGCTATGTTCGGATAAATTGTTGTGAGTAATCTTTTCCATTTGTGATTACTATTTTTCAGTCTTCGAATCCAGCTGAGTTTTAATGCTGTTACTGCATCCTTAATGTGAGGAATATATATTCCAAGTCCATCTTTATTAATATTTCTTAAGCTACTTTCCTGTTAATCCTATCCTTTTCCCTACTCTAAAAGAACTGAAACACCGAGATTTGTATTGATTCTATCAATTGGTCAGGTGGATTTGGTAGCAACATCCATAGATAAGTAATTTTTGACAGAATTAAAGACTTGAGAACCACTACTCTACCCAAAGACGTTATGTTTCGCTTAAGCCATATCTTGTACAGTCTTCTAATTTCTGCAAATGTTTCGTTCAAATTAAAGTTCGTACAGTCAGTTAAATCATTAGTTAACCAGACGCCAAGCACTTTTGAATTTTGGGGGATTCCATTCAATGTGTAAATGAGGCATAAATCTCTCTTCAGAATTGCATTTGTTTCCTAACCATATAGCCACCGACTTTCCTGTATTAAGTTTTAAACCAGTCTTTTTTATCAAACATATCTAATGTGCTCAAAGCTTCTTCAAATGATGCTTTTTGTCATTTAAGAAAAGTTCAGTGTCGTCAGCAAACTGAGAAATTTTATATTCCATATCACCTATTTTAATTCCTTCTATCTTATTATTTTGACGTATCATGCAACCCAAGATTTCCACACATAGGATAAACAAATATGGAGAGATAGATCCCCTTGTCTACAGCCCCTCCCAATTTGAAACCATTCAGAGATAATCCCATTTATACAAACTGCTGATTTAATGTCTCTATAAAAAGTACTAACCCACTGGCATATATCTGGACCAAAGCCAAATGCACGCATCATTTTTAACAGAAATTTCCAGCTAACAGAATCAAAGGTTTTAAAAAAAAAAAAACTAGGCATAAAAGTAAACCAGGCATTTTATTCTTATTCAAATATCAATTAAGTCATGTATTAGTTTAATGTTGCCACCTATAAAGCGGTTAGACACAAAGCCTGATTGATCTTCATTTATGATTGAAGGTAAGATGAGCTTAATTCTGTTAGCAATGCATGCAGACCCCATTTTATACGCCACATTTAATAATGATATTGGTCTCCAGTTTTGTAATCTACTCCTATCCTTATCAGGTTTGGGTAAACAAACAATTAGACCCTCTTTTTGAGTAGGCGGGTTGTTCTTGATTGCAAAATCCCTCATTTAAACGACCTATGAACGTTCCAAATTGACCCCAAAACACCGTGAAAAATTCAACGGTGAATCCATCTGTGCCAGGACTTTTATTATTTTTCATTTGTTTTAAAGCCTCACTAGCTTCATCTAAAGTTATCAATTCCTCCATTAAGTCCTTTTCATCCGCTGTTTATTGTAGGCAGCTTATTTACAAGTTCACTAATAACACTGTCTTCCACTTCCTTTTCCTCATAAAGCTTTTCATAAAAAATGTTTTTTACTTCTTTTACAATATCATTGGTTTCTTTTATTTAATTCCGTTATCAAGTACAATTTTATTCATACATTTACTAACATAATTTCTTTTCTCTAAACAAACAAAATACTTATTCACTTTTTTTCCCTTTGGCCACCCATCGAGCCCCTGATCACAACACTCCCTCCGTTCTATGTGCTCTAATAGCGACCAGCTTATCTTTATCATCATGTAACTGCTGCTTTTCAATAGTTGTTAAGCTTCTCCTTCTTTCTAACGTTTCAATGCTGCTTTCAAGCTGTCTCTCTATTTCATTTTCATTACGTTTTTTCATTGTTGCGTAAGATATTGATTTAGCCCTAATTTTCATCAACAGTACATCAAGAAAGAGCTGGTCCGATACTGTTAGCTGGATCTCGCTTTTATTTGCCTTTTGCAAATATTCTGTACTGTATGGTGCAGATGCATATTCCTCCATGACTTCCTGTATAGTTTGATTGACATCTTTTAAAATGCCATATCTTTCGACAGAGAACTATTAAATTTCCACAAAAGGCGGTGTTTTGTTTTTTTTTTTAAATGCCAATTCCAAAGTTATGATCGAATGGTCAGTTCTGTACCCTGGTTTAATGTCGGAATCAGACACATAGTTAGACAACAAATCCGAAACTAAAAAGAAGTCTAGCCTACTTTGTTGAAACGGTGTATTTCGCCTCCATGTGTATCTCCTTAATTCTGGATTAAGTTCTCGCCATACGTCTACTAATTCCAGTTCCATTGTCAAAGCCTCAGCTTCGTCTTTAGCTTTTTAATACTGTTGTAGTGTTTGTAATTACAGTAGTCTAAATGAAAATCCATGACAAGATTCCAATGTCCCCCAGTGATAATGTTCTCTGATCCTACCTCTCTAATCCTTTCTTTTAAATTAACATAAAAGTCGGGGTCATCACGAATAGGCTGGTATAAGCTAGTTATTATAACAATAGAGAAGAACAAATAATTGCCTTCCAAATCTTTACATATTTTCTTCACCTTGAATTCAAAATTATTGTTTAACAGAATAGCAGCCCCCCTTGTACTTGAATTATAGGAAGCAAAAAAAAAAAACACAACAACAAAACAAAACAAAACAAAAAAAGAAACAAACAAACAAAGAAAACCAAGCCAAACAAAACAAAACAAAAAAAAAAACCCACTTGTATCCCCACTCTGCTCTTCTGCAATTTTCTAGTTTCGGGTCAAAATGAGTGTCTTGCAGTAGGTATACAGAATAGTTTTGTTTTTGCAGAAGCAAAACACGTCCCTTCTTTTCTGAACATTAACCCAAGCATTGACAATTCATCGACATGATTTTTGATTGCACTATTTCCACATGAAAGTATGCAGCATAACTATCTGTAAGCAATCTGAGGATCACTGATTGAAAACAAACATGTGAATATTGTAGTAAACAAAGAAAACAGTCCACATTACAACAGATGAACTGGCAAGAGCAAAACATAATTACAGGAGGTTGCACTAAATGACCAATAACAAACGTTTCAATTGTATTAAACCTGCCACTTGACTGTACAAAACAATTATTCGTCAGACACACTACAGCTGAATCGATCATTTTCACCTAAGAGACATGCCCAAAACATACACAATACAGAAAAAAATGGTGGAAATACTACTAACACAAAACGAGAAATACAAAACATTTGTCAAAAAAAGAATAAAAAGAGAGAGAAGGAAGGAAGTTATTTTTCAACGACAAACGCCGCAAGGGAGCAAAGCTATAAACGTGATTATTTCCCCGGACTGGAGAGATAAATATCGGAAATATTAGAACTTTTATTTTGATATTTTTCACGCGCA
>JADBJO010002636.1:322483-339983 GCA_016801955.1 Conus betulinus
GGGAGCTGGACGAAGAAGGTTTCACTGTGAACTAGATGAAGAAGGTTTCACTGTGAACTTGACGAAGAAGGTTTCACTGTGAACTTGATGAAGAAGGTTTCGCTGTGAACTAGATGAAGAAGGTTCTTTGGGAGCTGGACGAAGAAGGTTCGCTGGGAACTAGATGAAGCAGATTATGATCTACCTGTTCGTTCACTCGGGTCGGGAGTAGGGCTTTTAAGGTTAAATACGGTCAGGAAAAGGATTGAACTTGGAGTGTAGTGGGCACGGTTAGGGTTAGGATTAGTGCCCAGACACCCAGAGAAAAGCCCTGGCCATGGAACACAGTCTGCAGTTAGTACCCCACAAGAAGACTGGACCCATGTCTTTACTGATGGTTCTGCCACAGAAGCAACGAAAGATGAGAGAAGCAGGAATCTTCATCTGCTACGTCAGAGACAGAGGAGTTGAACTTGCAGTCCCAACAGAAAACACTCCACAAATTTCCCAGCTGAGCGAGAAGCCATTAGTGAAGCAGCCACAACAGTCCTGCAGAACTCTACAAGAAACATCAGGGCAGGTGGTGGTGTTCTCTGACGCACTATCTGTTCTCCAAGCCTCCAAGAACTCCCACAACAGCGAACTAAACCCACTCACTACAGCCCTAGTTGCCCTGAGTGCAGAGATGGAGAGAAAGTGGTGCTACAGTGGGGTCCCAGCTCATTGCGGCATCAGAGGCAATGAAAAAGCAGACACACTGGCAAAAGAGGGAGCGCAGAAGGAGCAGGACCGACAACCTAGTGAGCTATGATGAAGCAAAGACCATCATCAAGGCTCAGCAGCGGAAGAAGTGGCAGCTTCAGCACCAAAAAACACAACCCAGACGATGGCTATTTTTCTCTGCGACGACGGGAACAGGTGCAGAACTTCCTACTGAGAACTGGACACAATCGTCTGCGCCACCACATGCACACAAAAACTCGGCATTGGACAGTCTGGAGAGTGCCCTTGTAGTCAGGGACAAACGACAGCAGAACATATCCTCCAAAACTGTCCGACGCATGCTGCATCCCGAAACAAATACTGGCGACACACGACAGCACTGGAGGCCAAGCTGTACGGCACCCTGGAGGAGCTGCGGCGGACGACTGCCTTCATCCAGGACACTGGGCTGGACATCTACAGAGAGGCAAACGAGGAGGAAGAAGGATTGGCGGCCAGTGTGGGTCCGGAAATGGGGAGTTCTTCCAGTGTTGGTTGCAAATTTCAGTCTTTAGACAAACCAAATTTGAAATAAAATGAGGCAGGGAACAGTAAACAATAAACAGTAAATAAGTAAACAGTAGGGAACTTATTTACTGTTTATTTGTTAGACAAACCAGTCAAGACACCGGTCTTCAATATTTAGAAAGAGAAGAGGTTGGTTACTGCCAAGGACACAGACAGAAAGCTGGACAAAAGACGATGCATTTTGCACCGAATATGAGAAGATAAATGGTTTTCCGTTTTTCGTTTTCATTGTCCTAAATGTTGTTTGTTTTTGCCTGAAGAAGACCCAAGAGGTCGAAATGCATTGTGCTTTGTTCTGCACTGTGTTTGTCTGTGTGCTTGTTGGTAACTAAGCCCCCCTATCTGTGGCAAAATTTTGCTTCATTTTCCGCGCTCAGTCACTTTGTTTAGAAACTAACTGGTCCTCAGGTCCACCATGACATGGCCAGCCACACACCCATTCCCCGGTCAGCAGATGACCAGTGTCCGACATTGTTCTATCGCACTAGCCCCCCCCCCCCCCCCCCCCCCCCCCCCCCCCCCCCCCCCCCCCCCCCCCCAGGCCAAGACTCGCTGTGTATGGCCCACAATAGTATCGAAAGATCACTTTTTCCGTCGCTCTTCCAAGTGTGGCCATTTGGACTACTCTGAATGTGGCATTAATTAATCTGGCCCTGTGACGCAGTGCTTAGAGTCACGTGATGCAGGACATGGAGGGATCGGTCCCCATCAAGGCCATCCGGTTACTACGCCCTGAGGGATCGATCTCCATTCAGTTAATGTGTCCTGAGAGATCGATCCCCATCCAGTTAATGTGCCCTGAGGAATCGATCCCCACTCAGTTAAAGTGTCCTGAGGGATCGATCCCCATCCAGGTAATGTGTCCTGAGGGATCGATCCCCATCCAGTTAATATGTCCCGAGTCCTGAGGGATCGATCCCCATCCAGTTATTGTGCCCTGAGGGATCGATCCCCACTCAGTTAATGTGTCCTGAGGGATCGATCCCCATTCAGGTAATGTGTCCTGAGGGATCGATCCCCATGCAGTTAATGTGTCCTGAGGGGATCGATCCCCATGCAGTTAATGTGTCCTGAGGGCTCGACTCCCATGCAGTTAATGTGTGCTGAGGGATCGATCCCCATCCAGTTAATGTGTCCTGAGGGATCGATCCCCATGCAGTTAATGTGTCTGAGGGCTCGATCCCCATGCAGTTAATGTGTCCTGAGGGATCGATCCCCATCCAGTTAATATGTCCCGAGTCCTGAGGGATCGATCCCCATCCAGTTATTGTGCCCTGAGGGATCGATCCCCATGCTGTAATGTGTCCTGAGGGATCGATCCCCATCCAGGTAATGTGTCCTGAGGGATCGATCCCCATGCAGTTAATGTGTCCTGAGGGATCAATCCCCATCCAGTTAATATGTCCCGAGTTCTGAGGGATCGATCCCCATGCAGTTAATGTGTCCTGAGGGATCGATCCCCATCCAGTTAATATGTCCCGAGTTCTGAGGGATCGATCCCCATCCAGTTTATTGTGCCCTGAGGGATCGATCCCCATGCTGTTAATGTGTCCTGAGGGATGGATCCCCATCCAGGTAATGTGTCCTGAGGGATCGATCCCCATGCAGTTAATGTGTCCTGAGGGATCGATCCCCATGCAGTTAATATGTCCTTAGGGCTCGACTCCCATCCAGTTAATGTGTCCTGAGGGATCGATCCCCATCCAGTTAATATGTCCCGAGTCCTGAGTGATCGATCCCCATGCAGTTAATGTGTCCTGAGGGATCGATCCCCATGCAGTTAATGTGTCCTGAGGGATCGATCCCCATGCAGTTAATGTGTCCTGAGGGATCGATCCCCATTCAGTTAGTGTGTCCCGAGGCATCGATCCCCATTCAGTTAATGTGCCCTGAAGGATCGATCCCCATCTCAGGTACTGTGTCCTGAGGGATCGATCCCCATCCAGTTCCTGCAGGACTGTCCCCCACACATGAAGAGCTGAGGGCAGAGACCTGGCCTGTCAACACACCGATGAGGGAAAAGCTTTGTGGATCACTGGAGGGCCTCCGCCCTACAGCAGCCTTCGTCAGTGCCTCTGGGGTTCCTGTTTTGAGCGAACGAAGTAGAAGAACGTACAGTTCCCACCCCCACCCCCACCCCTCCGTCCGCACACACACACACACACACACACACACACACACACACACACACACACACACACACACACACACACCACTCCCCTCCCTTGCCTGTAGTTTTGTCTGATACCTGAAGGCCGTCTTTCACTTGACTACATTGGAGTTCAGTGTACTTTGTCAGATATCTAAGTGTGAGTTTAATGTAGCTTTGTCAGATATCTAAGTTTGAGTTTAATGGAGCTTTGTCAGATATCTAAGTTTGAGTTTAATGGAGCTTTGTCAGATATCTAAGCTTGAGTTCAGTGTAACTTTGTCAGATATCTAAGTTTGAGTTCAATGTAGCTTTGTCAGATATCTAAGTTTGAGTTCAGTGTAACTTTGTCAGATATTCTAAGTTTGAGTTCAGTGTAACTTTGTCAGATATCTAAGTTTGAGTTCAGTGTAGCTTTGTCAGATATCTAAGTTTGAGTTCAGTGTAACTTTGTCAGATATCTAAGTTTGAGTTCAGTGTAACTTTGTCAGGTATCTAAGTTTGAGTTCAATGTAGCTTTGTCAGGTATCTAAGTTTGAGCTCAGTGTAGCTTTGTCAGTTATCTAAGTTTGAGTTCAGTGTAGCTTTGTCAGATATCTAAGTTTGAGTTCAATGTAGCTTTGTCAGATATCTAAGTTTGAGTTCAATGTAGCTTTGTCAGATATCTAAGTTTGAGTTCAATGTAGCTTTGTCAGGTGTCTAAGTTTGAGTTCAATGTAGCTTTGTCAGATATCTAAGTTTGAGTTCAATGTAGCTTTGTCAGGTATCTAAGTTTGAGTTCAATGTAGCTTTGTCAGTATCTAAGTTTGAGTTCAATGTAGCTAGCTTTGTCAGGTATCTAAGTTTGAGTTCAATGTAGCTTTGTCAGGTATCTAAGTTTGAGTTCAATGTAGCTTTGTCAGGTATCTAAGTTTGAGTTCAATGTAGCTTTGTCAGGTATCTAAGTTTGAGTTCAATGTAGCTTTGTCAGGTATCTAAAGGCCGTCCTTTCACTTGCCTGATTTTAAGTTCAGTGCAACTTTGTCAGATATCTAAAGGCCTAAGTTTAAGTTCAGTGTACCTTCTCAAATATCTGAAGTCCGTTTTGCAGTTTTGTCATATATCTAAGTTTAAGTTCAGTGTAACTGTGTTAGATATCTAAAGGTCATTCTTCACTTGCCTAAGTCGTAGTTCCGTGTAACTTTGTTAGATATTTAAAGGTCGCCCTTTACTTGCCTAAGTTGTAGTTCTGTGTAACTTTGTCCGATGTCTAAATGTCATTCTTCACTTGCCTACGTTGGAGTTCAGTGTAACTTTGTCAGATATCTGACCGATGATGAATGAAAAAAGGATTTCCTTCATGACAGAAGCCAGTGGACGACGCAATGATGTTCGTCCATCTGGTCATGGAGGGCAAAAAGGATTTCCTTGAGGACAGCGGGCAGGTGGGGAGGTGGCCAGATTTGTCTGTCAGTGTGAACAGGCAAGGGAACCAAAATGAAGTGACACCGGTAACACCCGCGGACCTCGCTACTGTCAGTGTCAACAGTGACCGGTGTTCCGATGACACTGGCTATGTGTGTTCCCATGACACAGGCTATGTGTGTTCCCATGACACAGGCTATGTGTGTTCCCATCCCACAGGCTATCTGTGCTCCCATGATACAGGCTATGTGTGTTCCCATGACACAGACTAGGTGTGTTCTGATGACACAGGCTATGATTATTCAGATGACACAGGCTATGTGTGTTCCCATGACACAGGCTATGTGTGTTCCCATGGCACAGGCTATGTGTGTTCCCATGAAACAGGCCATGTGTGTTCCCATGACACAGGCTATGTGTGTTCTCTGATGACACAGGCTATGTGTGTTCCCATGACACAGGCTATGTGTGTTCTGATGACACAGGCTATGTGTGTTCCCATGACACAGGCTATGTGTGTTCTGATGACACAGGCTATGTGTGTTCCCATGACACAGGCTATGTGTGTTCTGATGACACAGGCTATGTGTGTTCCCATGACATAGGCTGTGTGTGTTCTGATGACACAGGCTTTGTGTGTTCCCATGACACAGGCTATGTGTCGTAGCGAACGACGGACAGCACGTGCGAACACGTGTAAAGTGACCATCGCATAAAAGTTTAAAAAGAAAAAAGAAAAAGAAAAAAAAGCCTTTGCTTTTTTTGTCGTGGAATGTGAACGGTTTATTCTCTTTTTTTTTTTTTTTTTTTAAATTCTTGACTTTACTTCATTTCTATGTGGATTTGATTTTGTTGACTCACAACTTTGGTGAAAGCATATCAACCTGAGTTTGTTGTAAGTTTGTTTGTGTGTCTGTTTTCCAGGATTCAAAAATTTTCTGTGAGCCAGCTATCAAGGTCAGAACACATGGGAGACGTTCTGGGGGGGGGGGGGGGGGGGGGGGGGGGGGGGGGGGGGGGGGGGGGGGGGGGGGGGGGGGATGACGTGTCTAATAGTAAATGAATTGTGTTCCTTTGTGAAGTTTTTAAATGTTAATTAGACCAATAATTTTGCTTTTAATGATCGACAAACAATTGTTTGGAATAGATAAAAATGTTCTTTATGTGTGTTCATACGTGCCACCAGAAATATCACCGCTTTATGTCCATTTTAATGTTGACGATGAAATATTTGAATTGAAGATGGTTACGTTCATTGTTTATTAAGTAGAGACATTTCTGTGGTTTTGAATAGTGTTTCGAACGTGAATTTTCTGTTGTAGAATGTGTAGAATCTGATCACTTACCAGTTGGTGTTCGTGTTTGCTTTCCATGTGAAAACAAATTTGATGCTGATAAACGTGACGGTGATTTTGTAACAGATAAATGTGTGTTGGTTGAAGAAACCTGAGCATTTATGCAGACACACTCTTTGTACTAAAGAATTGCGCGCAAAATTGAATGTGGGGATTGATTTGATTGACAGTGATATTAATGATGCGTAAGATGTGTTTAATGATTAAAATTTCAAATGTCATTAAGAGCAAAAAAAACCGCCAAGAAAACGCAGACAAACAAATCACAAGACACCACACGACGACGCGTTTCGACCTCTTAGGTCTTCTTCAGGCAAGATACAAAACACTCAGGACAACGAAAATGAAGGAGAAATCACTTTTCTTCATTCACTTCAGCGCAAGATGGTAAGGTAAGGTAATGTTGCTTATAGCCCAGCCGACCGCAAAGGGCCATATCAGGGCTGTCACCACGTTAAAATCAACTCACAAGTGCAAGATGGGCGTCGAATGAAAACGAGGCTGTCAAGGAGACAATGTGTCAGTCGAGGTAGTAATGATGATAGTTAGGAATAATGATAATGGTAATGAAGATGATCAAAATATTGAAATGATAAATAAAGACAGGCCTACTACCACTTTTGGTGATAATATGGCAATAGTAGTTGTAGTATGGGAGAAAGGAGAGTGGGTTAGAGGATTCTTAAACAGCATGGTTACCGTGGCAACGGTCTTAGTGGTGATGGCGGTGGTGATGTTAATGGTAGTGATGGTAATATCAATAATAACAATGGTATTGATAATAATGATGATAATGCTAACAACTATAGCAACGGTAATGGTAATGATAGTGCTGATACTAAAAGCATGATACAGAAATGTAATTTAAAAAAAAATTATAGCAATAATATTGATAATAGTAATGATAATAATAGTACTAATACTAATACTAAGGGAAGGGAAGAAAAAAAAACAAAAACAAAAAAGGGAGGAGGAGAGGAAGGGAAGAGCAAAGAGGAGAAGGAGGAAGGTATAAATTATGGGAAGGATGGAATCCAATAGGTATTTCAATAATTATATGTATAATAATAGTGTTAATAATAATCCTGATTGTAACCATAAGTATAGTAATGATAGTGATGCTATAGGAGGCTGGAAAAGTGGTAGCTTGTGACCTTGAGGGCTACACTGGTATAGCTTGTAACCATGAGGGCTACACTGGTGTAGCTTGTAACCTTGAGGGCTACACTGGTATAGCTTGTAACCTTGAGGGCTACACTGGTATAGCTTGTAACCTTGAGGGCTACACTGGTATAGCTTGTAACCTTGAGGGCTACACTGGGAGATACGGCGGAAGAAGCTACAGCCTACGTCAGCTGTGGGAATACCACCCCCAGCGTCTGAGGGAGCTCTCTCTCAACCGCACTCCTCAAAACCAGAACGCACTCAGAATTTGCAGCACACCCCTCCGCCCCAAAAGGGGAGTACCTTCTACCGTAGCTGGTACCAAAAAAAAAAAAAAAAGTCGCTCAGATCAACAAGAAAAGCTTTTCAAGAACACTACTACAGGGTTTTCTGAAGGGCAGAAAAAAAAACCCAGAATAGATGCCTCAAGTTTTTCTCTTACGGTTCTCGAACCTCCCCCCACCCCTTCCTCTCCCCTCTACCCCATATATATTATATTGTTCATCAATAGGAGGTAATTGGTGTTATATTGTTCATCAATAGAAGGAGGTAATTCGTGTTACATTGTTCATCAATAGAAGGAGGTAATTGCTGTTATATTGTTCATCAAGAGATGGAGGTAGTTTGTGTTATATTGTTCATCAATAGAAGGAGGTAGTTTGGGTTATATTGTTCATCAATAGAAGGAGGTAATTGGTGCTACATTGTTCATCAAGAGATGGAGGTAGTTTGTGTTATATTGTTCATCAATAGAAGGAGGTAGTTTGTGTTATATTGTTCATCAATAGAAGGAGGTAATTTGTTTTATTGTTCATCAATAGAAGAACGTAATTTATGTTATATCGTTCATCAATAGAAGGAGGTGATTTGTGTTATACTGGTCATCAATAGAAGGAGGTAATTGCTGTTATATTGTTCATCAATAGAAGGAGGTAATTTGTTTGACTATTCATCAATAGAAGGAGGTAATTTGTGTTATATCGTTCATCAATAGATGGGGTTGATGAGTTAAGTATTCACAAGAACTGATAAGCAGTTGTCATGAGTGTTGTATTACCCGTCAACTCAGGCAGTTCATGAGTGTCATTGTTCATCAATTCTAGGATGAAGCGAGTGTCATGTTATTCATCATCATAGTGTGAAGTAATGAGTGATGAATTATTCGGCAACAAAGGCAAGACATGAGTGTTATTATTCATCAGGAGAAGGGTGTAATGAGTGCTGTATTATACATCACAAAAGTAAAGTAATGAGTGATATACACTATTCTTCAAATGGGGAAGTGGTGAGTGTTTAGTGTTCATCAATGGAGAAAAATACTGAATGTTACATTGTTTATCAATAGAGATAAATACTAAATGTTACACTGTTTATCAATAGAGAAGAATACTAAGTGATACATTAGTTATCAATGGAGAAGAATACTAAATGTTACGTTGTTTATCAATACAGAAAAATACTAAATGTTACATTAGCGATCAATAAAGAAAAGTACTAACTGTTATATTAGTAATCAATAAAGAAGTACTGATTTTTCACATTAGTTATCAATAGAGAAAAGTACTTAATGTTACATTAGATATCAATAGAAAAAAGTACTAAATGTAACATTAGTTATCAATAGAAAAAAGTACTAAATGTTACTTTAGTTATCAATAGAAAAAAAAGTAATAAAATAATGTTACATTAGTTATCAATAGAGAAAGGGCTAAACGTTACATTAGTTGTCAATAAAGAAAAGAACTAAACGTTACATTAATTATCAATCGAAAAAATACAAGATGTTACATTAGTTGTCAGTAGAGAAAAGGACTAAACGTTACATCATTTATCAACAGTGAAAAGGACTAAACGTTACATTAGCTATCACTAGAGAAAAGGCTAAACGTTGCATTATTTATCAATAGAGAAAAGGGCTGAACGGTACATTATTTACCAACAGAGAAATGGTCTAATGTTACATTATTCATCAATGGAGAAAAATTGTCCAGTGCTACATCAACCATCAATGGAAAAAGGAACTGAACGTTGATGAAGTGATGAATGTTGTTACTGATCAACCGTGGGAAGTGATGAGTGTTATGTTATTGATCAACTGTGGGAAGTGGTGAGTGTAATGTTATTGATCAACCGTGGGAAGTGGTGAGTGTTATGTTTATTGATCAATAGTGGGACGTGATGAGTGTTATGTCATTGATCAACAGTGGAAAGTGATGTTGTTTATCAATCGTTGAAAGAGTTGAGTATCATGTTATTGATCAACAGAGGGACGTGACGATAGTCATATCATTCATCAATCGAGTGAAGTACATGTTACATTATTCATTGATAGAGTTAAGTGGGTGAGTGTTGTTATTCATCAGTAGAGTGGAGCCATGAGTGTTGTTATTCATCAGTAGAGTGGAGCCATGAGTGTCGTTATTCATCAGTGGAGTGAAACTATGAGTGTTGTGATTCATCAGTAGAGTGAAGCCATGAGTGTTGTTATTCATCAGGAGGGTGAAGCCATGAGTGTTGTTATTCATCAGGAGGGTGAAACCATGAGTGTTGTGATTCATCAGTAGAGTGGAGCCATGAGTGTTGTTATTATTCAAGAGGGTGAAGCCATGAGTGTTGTTATTCATCAAGAGGGTGAAGCCATGAGTGTTGTTATCATCAAGAGGGTGAAGCCATGAGTGTTGTGATTCATCAGTAGGGTGAAGCCATGAGTGTTGTTATTCATCAAGAGGGTGAAGCCATGAGTGTTGTTATTCATCAAGAGGGTGAAGCCATGAGTGTTGTTATTCATCAAGAGGGTGAAGCCATGAGTGTTGTTATTCATCAGTAGAGTGAAGCCATGAGTGTTGTTATTCATCAGGGTGGGCCATGAGTGTGTTATTCATCAGTGGAGTGAAACTATGAGTGTTGTGATTCATCAGTAGAGTGAAGCCATGAGTGTTGTTATTCATCAGGAGGGTGAAACCATGAGTGTTGTGATTCATCAGTAGAGTGAAGCCATGAGTGTTGTTATTCATCAGGAGGGTGAAGCCATGAGTGTTGTGATTCATCAGTAGAGTGAAGCCATGAGTGTGTTGTTCATCATCAGGGTGATGTGAAGCCATGAGTGTTGTTATTCATCAGGAGGGTGAAGCCATGTTGTGTGTGTTGTTCATTCATCAGTAGAGTGAAGCATGAGTGTTGTTATTCATTCATCAGGTGTTGTTATTCATCAGGAGGGTGAAGCCATGGGTGTTGTTGTTCATCAGTAGAGTGAAGCCATGAGTGTTGTTATTCATCAGGAGGGTGGAGCCATGGGTGTGTTTGTTCATCAGTAGAGTGAAGCCATGAGTTGTTATTCATCAGGAGGGTGAAGCATGAGTGTTGTTATTCATCAGGAGGGTGGAGCCATGGGTGTTGTTGTTCATCAGTAGAGTGAAGCCATGAGTGTTGTATTCATCAGGAGGGTGAAGCCATGAGTGTTGTTATTCATCAAGAGGGTGAAGCCATGGGTGTTGTTGTTCATCAGTAGAGTGAAGCCATGAGTGTTGTTGTGCAGCGAAAGAGAGAAAAGATGGATGTTGTTATTCAGCAAGAGAGGGAGCTAGGAGCGTCATTTTCATATCATGTTAGTTATCAATAGTGGGAAGGTGTCAGCGTTATCATTCATTTTAACAACTGGAAACTGCTAATGTTGTTAATCCTCAAATGGGCAAAGTGATGACATTCATATAATTCATCAACAGAGTCAAAAGTGTCAAGTATTAAACGTTGGATGAGAGTTATTCATTGCTCATTAAGAAACTGAAGCGGTGAGTGTTATACGTCATTCTTCATAGACTCAGTTGATGAATGTTATAATTTCTTCATCAATATAGAATGAAATTACAGTGTTATGTATCATTTATGAACAAACTGAATGATCACTTGTTATCAACTCTGACACAGGAAGTAAAATCACTGCGTTATGTATTATCTATTAATGAACTGAATGATAATTGTTATAAAGTCTTCTCCCAGAAGTAAAATGACAGTGCTATGATTATTTATCAACCGACCAAAGCAATACCAGAGTGTAATACATTCTTCATCAACAGAATGAAATGAACAATGTTGTGTATTATTATTCATTAACAGACTGAAGTGATCAGTATTATTACACGCTGTTTTCCGGGAAGTGAAGCGAGTGTTATGTATTATGTATTTACAGACTGAAGCGATGCCACAGTGTAATACAATCTTCACCAACAGATTGAAATGTCCACGTTATGTATATTTATTAACAGACTGAAGTAATCAATGTTATTGCACACTAATTTACAGGACATGAAATGAGTGTTATGTATCATTTATTAACAGACTGAAGTAATCAATGTTATTGCACACTATTTTACAGGACATGAAATGAGTGTTATGTATTATTTATTGACAGACTGAAGTAATCAATGCTATTATACACTATTTTATAGGACGTGAATGTGTGTTATGTATTATTTATTAACAGACTGAAGAAATCAGCGTTATCGTACACTATTTACAGGGCGTGAATGAGTGTGTTATGTATTATTTATTAACAGACTGAAGTGGTCATTATTATTATACACTCTTTTCCGGGAAGTGAATTAAGTGTTTCGTATTATTTATTGACAGACTGAATAATCAGTGTTATTATACACTCTTTTACAGGACATGAAATGAGTGTTATGTATTGTTTGTTTACAGACTGAATAATCAGTGTTATTGTACACTCTTTTACAGGACATAAAATGAGTGTTATGTATTGCTTGTTTACAGACTGAAGTGATTAATGGTTTCATACTCTTTTCCAGAAAGTGAAATGAGTGTTATGTATTATTTATTAACAGACTGAATTTAAGTGATCGGTGTTATAGTACAGTCTTATCAAGAAAGTGAAATGAGTGCTATGTGTTATTCATCAGTAGAGTGAAGTGCTGAGTGCTGTACTTTTTCAATCAAAACTCTGAGGAAAAGTGGTGAATTTTTTTTTAAGTGTGTGTGTGTGTGTGTGTGTGTGTGTGTGTGTGTGTGTGTGTGTGTGTGTGTGTGTGTGCGCGCGCGCGCGCGTGTGTGAGTGTGTGTGTGTTTAATCTCAAAGGATGCTGTACACTATTCATCTTCAAAGGGAAACGATTTACAACAAAAAAAAAACCCCCAAAAAATAAAGAAAAAGAAAAAAGAAAGAAAAAAGGAAAAACAATCATTCATCTGAAGAGCGTTATATATCATTCAGCGATGGGTTGAAATGATGAGTTTGACAGTGATGTTCAGGACATCAATGTAGCTACATTAAAATAAAAACAACTCAGCTAGATTAAAAGAAAAACAACTCTAACCTGAACTGAAGAAAAAGGTTAAAAACAAAAACAATCTAGCCTTAACCGTAACCTTAAGCAAAAACAGTTAGAAAAAGAAATAAATAAAGAAACAAACAAACAAAACCCAGTATTTCCTGATGCTGGCAAATTTTTCTTCTTTAATTTCAACAGTCTCAGGTCCGTAGGAGTAACTAACATGAAAGGCGTCAGAGAGCGCAGGCCAAATTTGCATGTCGTCACTTTCTAGCGAATCACACTCTGTCATGTCTGACTGCTGATCGAGACAGCTCACGCGCGCACGCGGTTCAAGTTGTCAAGCTGCATTCTGATTGGCTGAGCGCGCGAGACCGACGGGGAAGGAGAGCGGAAGAGAGAGAAGACAAAATGCATGGGTGGTAAAAGATACACAGGCACACGACCGCCGGAGTCTCCCCTTCAAGTCCACAGAAGTAGACGCGTGCAGAGCAGGTTAGTCCCGTGCAGAAGGTTGGGGAAGGTCGCCACTAAAAAAGGCCTTGTCCTATTTACCTCTGTGGCCAGCGCGAGGTGAACTCGGGGTTCATGACCCGGCCAATGAAACTTTTGCCCGATCCCATAGTGCTCCGCGACTATCGTCTGCACCCAAGGAGCAGCCCTTTGGAAAAAAAAAAAGAAAGAAACTTGAACGATGCGGTATTTGAGGAACAGCCAGGCTCGATCTGAATAGTTCGGCCAACCACGAACCACACTGGTCACAAGGGGATTCACCACACTGCCGCCGGCTGTTTGCGGTATGTATTTGCTATTCGTGTGTGTGTGTGTGTGTGTGTGTGTGTGTGTGTGTGTGTGTATGTAAGTTGGTCTTTGTTTCCAAACTTGTCAACCAGTCTGTCAATCGGTCTAACCCCAGCGGCGGAGCAAAACGTGCACGTGTACTTATCAATCATGAATGCGTCCGAACATGCAATTTACTAGAGCTTTTGTCCACTGGACTTATACAAAAACGGCAAACGTGGGAACAAGGTTTGGCATTTCTGAGCGGTTCGGTCTGAGGTAGCACGCAGCCAGGACTCCGTCAGGAAGTCAGTCATAAATATTCTGGTTTTCGTAACTGCAGGAGAGGTCACCGCTGGTTGGAAGTCGACACACACGGTCGTGTTTTCTTTCCGGGGTCAGTGATAGGGAGGGAAAGGGGGTGGGGGTGGGTGGGGGGGTTAACCCTTTTTTTTTTAGTGTTATGACCTGTATGGTGATATTGTAACAATGATTGTAGATAAACTGATTCCCATTCCTGAACCTCACCATCATAAATTTGAAGACTCAGCTAATCCGAGTCCCGAATGGGAAGAAATACGCCAACCTGACGAATGATAATGATGGCGATAATGATTATATTGTCAAATTATATTGCTATTTGGCCATGTACAGTGAGGGGAGGGGAGGGGCAGGCTCTTCCCCTGCGATGAAAAGGAAGTTGAGGTGCACGTGAGCATGGTCATAGTGTAAAGAGATTTGCTGCCAGACTATCCCCAGCATGTGTTCATGTGAAAGACAGGAAGACTGCGCTCACTGATGTACACATGTACGTGTTGTTTTGTGGTGGTAGGATTTCTGTTAGTGGGGTCTGGTTTGTTTACGAATCGGTTATCAGTTTTCTGTTTGTGTTTTGATAATCAGCCATATCTGATTAAAAAAAAACAACTTCCTTTGAACACATTCACAGACTTGCCAACAGACCCCATCCCCACCCCAACCATACCACACACCACACACACACAACACACACACACACACACACACACTCACTCACTCACTCTCACACATACAATACAAAACAATACAATACAATGCAATATTTATTCCTTTTGCCCCTTTTGGGGTATGGAGAAAGAGTGTGTTTAAAACAATAACAGGAAAAATCAAACAAGGCAAAAATAAAACAAATTGCTAGTCAATGCTGACATAGACCAACAATTTACAACACTTGAGATAAACTTATATACTTTGACAATAGAAACATTTTCTTTTCGATTAGTTGAAGACATCATTTGACAAAAATTATAGACAGATTTTGGGGAGAGAAATCTTTTTGGCAAATACGTGTTGCGCAAAGTAACGTATGATGAACATTCCATGATAATGTCAGAGATAATGATGATGAAAATGATGATGATGATGATACACACACACACACACACACACACACACACACACACACACAGATGGAGAGAGAGAAAGGATTTAAAACAAAAAAAAAAAGGGGGTGGGGGGGGGGGTGTGGGGGGGGGGGGGGGAGGGGTTATGACAACATTTATCGCCATCGACTAGGGGGTGACATAGTTCCGAGTTGCTGTTTCTTTTTCTCTTTGTTCTTTCTTTGTTTTGTGTCGTTTTGTTTCTTTGTTCAGTTAGATTCCCCTTCTGGTTCACCACTGTCCACTGAAATACTGGAAATGGAGTCAGTACGGCTGTTTAGTACACACACTCTTCATAATTTGTGATAATAATAATAATAGTAATAATAATAATAGTAATAATAATGATAATAATGTTGATGATAATTATAATGATAATAATAATAAGAATTATTATTATTATTATGGCAGTGGTAATATTAAGCTGCAGTTAAGACTAATGTTCCTGATGAGGATGACAAGAATCATCGTCATCATCATCACCACTATCACTACCACCACCACCATCATTATCATCATCATCTCTGGCATCATCATCAGAAAAAAAAATAGTCATAATGATGGTGGTGATGACAAATGATAATGGATGATAAATGATAATGACAACAACTGTGATCACAGCAATGATGATAATGATGATGGCGGTGATGACAAGTGATGACAATGAATAATGATAAAAGCTGCAGCTTTTCGTTTTCCGCAGAATGAAACAAATTGATTTTTGGCAAGACAGCCACATTGTTGTAATCTGTAGAATAGACGGCTACACTTGTGTTGTCTGTGGAGTAGACGGCTACACTGTGTAGTCTGTGGAGTAGATGGCTACACTGTGTAGTCTGTAGAGTAGACGGCTACACTGTGTAGTGTGTGGAGTAGACGGCTACACTGTGTAGTTTGTGGTGGAGTAGACGGCGGCAGTGTACGAGGAGTGTCTGCAGATGAACAGCGTGGTGTGCCCTGACCGGAAAAGAGAAGGACTCCACCACTTTGGTTTTTCAATTCGTTTTTTTTATCAAGGGTGAAATAAGCCCAGGTGGACCAGCATCTTCCAACCACAGACAGAAGAATAGAATTAATTAACAAGACATCATGGCAGGAGAATAGATTAATTAACAAGACACGTCACGACAGGTCGAGCAGTATCTTCTAAGCACAGACAGGAGAATAGAATTTATTAACAAGACACGTCACGACAGGTCGAGCAGTATCTTCTAAGCACAGACAGGAGAATAGAATTAATTAACAAGACACGTCACGACAGGTCGAGCAGTATCTTCTAAGCACAGACAGAAGAATAGAATTAGTTAACAAGACACGTCACGAGAAGAGGTCGAGCTAAGATACAAGTCATTGGAGGAATGGCGCAAATTGTCAGAGTGGAAATGCGTGCAGTGAGAGAAAGGTCCACGCTGTCCCCCCCCCCCCCTCCCCCTCCCGATACATTCCTTCCATCCCCCGCCCCCTCTCTCCTCTAACCACCCCCCCCCCCACTCCATTCCCCCAGACACACGAGAGACAGTAGTCATGCTTAACAGAGAGAGAGAGAGAGAGAGAGAGAGAGAGAGAGAGAGAGAGAGAGAGAGAGGCTTTGACACTTTGATATTTTATTGTCATGACCGAAGAGGTCTTTTTGACAGAAGGGGAGGGGGTAACAGAACAATAACATTTCCCACTTCCTTTGCAAAAAAAAAAAATTTGTACACATTTATTCCCTGTGTGTATAAAATCAAAGGTTAGCGAAAACAGATAAAATAGTGACCTCTTCATAATTATGTCCTCGCACACAGAATGCAGTAACGTTGAGAGAGAGAGAGAGAGAGAGAGAGAGAGAGAGAGAGAGAGAGAGAGAGAGAGAGCTTTTGTAAGACTGCTTCGACCATCCATCCACTCAATCAAATGATGGATCTTGGATCTTACTGATCTCCTCCACATGCGATGAGAGAGAGAGAGAGAGAGAGAGAGAGAGAGAGAGAGAGAGAGAGAGAGAGAGAGAGACGGGGGGGGGGGGGGTTCAAGTCCAAACCCTCATATCAAGGACAGCCTCAGGCAGATACTGGAAGACATCATCTGCTAGTGCTGCCTCTGTTGAAGTCATGAGCATCAAGTGTGCAGACTGAAAAACAGGATGTGCATGGGACTGCGATGCCAGGTGGCCTCCACTCTCTCTGGTGGACCATGCCGTCAGTAGCATCCAGATAAGCATGTATGCGCTTAGTACTTCGGAACAAAGCTCGCCATGAAGATTTCTTTTCTTTAGATCAGGGCAATTTGAAAATAATAGATTTCTATCCCGCATTCGATTTCTTGCACAAATGACATGAAACATGGCTCGTTAGCATGTTGCATTCAAAAGCGATGCAAATGTAGATGTGCCTGAATGTCAAGTTGAATTCACTGAAATATGTCTATGAATCAATAGATAAATAAAGGAACGAATGAATGAACGAATCAGTAAAAGAAAGAATGTATAAATAGATAAAACTGCAGCTGTTCATATGAATCAAGAGAAGTGTTTTCATTAAACGAGTAATTGGACAGTGTACGTTTTAATCCTATTGCTTAACTGCGCGTATTTTCCCCAGTCTAGTCATGTACGAACTATGGTCTGTTCTTTTTCTGTACGCCTTAAACCTTTCAATTCGTTGGATCTTGTCAGGCTAGATCGGTGTTCTG
>JADBJO010002636.1:347341-352341 GCA_016801955.1 Conus betulinus
GATGAAAACAGAAAAAAGAAACAGAAAAAGAAGAAAAAAACTGGTTCTAATTGATGAAACAGAAAAGGGAAAAAAACGGTTCTATGGTATTGAAACAGAAAAAGAAAAAAAGTCCTATGGTTTGAAACGAAAAAAGAAAAGAAAACTGGTCTATGGGTTTGAAAACAGAAGAAGAAGAAGAAGAAAAAAAGGTCTGTGGATTGGAAACAAAAAAGAAAAAAAAAACTGGTCTATGGATTGGAGTTGTAGGAACTGGACTGTTAAGTGGGAAACAGAAAAAAAAAAACAAACTGCATTGTAAGTGGAAAGAGAGAACGCAGTTGTATTACGTGAAATGGTAGGGGACAAAACTCTCGTAATAAGGACATTGCGCGAACAAACGTATAAAACAAACGTGAATAAGAAATGGTATGTTGCTCTTCTATTCTTTCCCTCCGTCTCTCCCCCCCCCCCCTCCCCCCCCCCCACCCTTTGTGTTTTGTTTGGTATGTTGGCCCTATTTTGTTGTTGATTTTTTTTTCTGCATTTTATGTGCCGTTTTGTTACGTCATTTCCTATTGTGTCGTTTTGATGTATTATCTCTGTTTTATATACGTCATTTCTGTGTTTTATATTATCTCTCTTTTTGTCCTTTGGTATGTTGCTTTAATTTTGTCCTTTGGTGTGCTCCTTTGTGTCCTTTAGCATCCTTTGTTCCTTTTGTGTCCTTTTCTTCTGTTGCTCTTATTTATTTATTTTATTATTATTATTACTTTTTAGATATTTAATCTTTCAGCATTATTAGTTTATCTTTCTTGTTTCGTTTTTTTTTCTTCGTGAATATTTTTTCCTATTTTTTTTTCTTCTAATATATGGTTCTGATTTTGTCGTTTTGGTACGCTTCAAAAAATTGTATTTGTTTACTTATTATTTTGGATTTTGGATGGATGTTTTGTGTGGAGTAATCACTTTCTAATGTGTTGTTTGACATGAAAGAATATATTCTTCGTTGTACTTTTGGAGGGAAAGTGGGCCTTGAATATGTTTTATATGAAAGTTCTTCCCCTTATCAATACTGGTATAAAAAACTCATTTTATTGATATGGGTTGGTATGAAAATTTCTTTTCTGTCTTCTGAAAATTGAGAAAAGGTCTCTTTATACGGACGGAAAAGACTGTTATTTTTTTCGTTTTCAGTTCTGGATTCAAAGAAAATTTTCTTTCTTTGTCTGTTCAAACGATCGTGTCAGTTTCTCTTCATCTTTTGGAAAAAAAAAACGTTTTCACTTCTGTCCTTTGGAAAGAAAAATTTACTTCTGTCCTTTGGAAAGAAAAATTTACTTCTGTCCTTTGGAAAGAAAAATTTACTTCTGTCCAATGGAAAGAAACTTTTTCTTTCTTTGTCTTCGAAAGATCGTGTCATTTAGACCTCATCTTTTGGAGGGAAACGCTACTCTCATCTTTTGGAACGAAAGTTGTACTTCTATCCTTTGGAAAGAAAGTTTTATTTATTTTTGTCTTTCGGAATGGAAAAAAACAAATGTTCCTTTTTATCATTTGGGAAAAAAGACGATTTGTTTCTTTGTATGTTCATTTCTTTTTTTGTCTTTTGTAATGCTTTTTTTTGTAGTCTTTTGGAATGCATGTTTGGGTCTTTTGGAGAGAGAGAGACATTACATAGGTTGTGTTGCCCTCTGTGTGGGAGTTGGAGAGAGAGACAGACCCAGAACTCAAGACATTGGTTTGTGCTGTCTTCTGTGGGGAGTTGGAGAGAGAGACAGACCCAGAACTCAGACATTGATTGTGTTGTCTTCTGTGGGGAGTTGGAGAGAGAGAGACAGACCCCAACTCGGACATTGGTTGTGTTGTCTTCTGTGGGGAGTTTGGAGAGAGAGAGAGAGACCCAGAACTAGACATTGGTTGTGTTTGTCTTCTGTTGGGAGTTGGAAAGAGAGAGAGACCCAGAACTAGACATTGGTTGTGTTGTCAGTCTTCTGTGGCGAGTCAGGATAGTGTTGTTCATTCCGTGTAGCAATCAGAGCTTTAGCTGGTACACCAGTGCCCAGCCCTTCTCCTCCCTCACCACTCTCTCTCTCTGTCTGTCAGTCTGTCTCTCTCTGTCTCTCTGCCACACACACACACACACACACCACACACACACACACACACACCACACACACACACACACACTGCATTCCTTGACTTTTTCTATAAAGCGTTTCGACCAGTGTTCAGAGTTACAGACGCCATGCCAAGTTTATTGTTGGTCATGTCGGCGACATCTGAATGCTCAACTGACTTCCCCCCCCCCCCCCCCTCTCTCCACCCTCTCTCCTCACACACTCTGTCACTCCTAACCCCTTTTCTCCTTTTGGATGGGGGGGGGGGGGGGGGATGGGGGGGGGGGGGGGGGGGTTCGATGTTCGGAAAAATTCATTTTTCTGGCAGAAATCTTGTCGTGAAACACCGAATTTTATTTTGTAATCGCCCATACTGAAGTTTCGATTTGAAAGGACATTTCGGACAGCAAGAAGTGAGGCAGGAGGTTTGTCATTTCTGTGTGGGAGATGAGATTACCCCGCTTTCCCTAGGTGTGTAGCCAGCAGGCAAACCCACTTCGTGGGGTAGGTCTGTTCTCTCTGTCTGTCTGTCTGTCTGCCTGCCTGCCTGCCTGCCTGCCTCTCTCTCTCTCTCTCTCTCTCTCTCTCTCTCTCTCTCTCTCTCTCTCTGTCTCCCTCTCTCCCTCCTCCCTCCCTCTCTCTCTCTCTCTCTCTCCCAACGTTTGTATTTACTTTTATTGTTATTTAACACTGATACAACAACACAAAAAAAAAAAAATAGTAACGGCAACAACCAGAAATTGGGTATAAACCAAGCCCCCCCCCCCCCCCCCCCCGTAAAAAAAAAAAGGAAAGAAAAAAGGAAAAGAAATTTAAACCAAGCCCCCCCCCCCCCCCGTAAAAAAAAAAAGGAAAGAAAAAGAAAAAGAAATTTAAACACAGAAAAAAATAAACAGTAGATAACTTCACAATAGCATCATTCATGTATACAAAGCATGGTTATTTACAGACGAACATAGCACAGTTTTAGGAAGTATTTCTAAACCAGCGTACATCGCAATACTCTAACACTGCTATTCGTAAGAAATGTACACATGCTTTTGATGAAAAGCGTGAGGGATAGATAGCAGTAAGACACAGAGATCAATATGGATAGACTCATAGTACAGGAAAGACAGATAGATGGACAGACAGACAGACAGACGGACAGAGAAGCAAACAAACGGGAAGGCAGAATGGGTTGGGCCACAGCAAGTGAAGATAATCATATTGCCACAAAGCACATTATCTCTCAAGTGAGATACTTATAATCTTATTGCCCCACAGCACATTATCTCTCAAGTGAAGATGATTATATTTCCGCACAGCAATGATCTCCCAAGTCAAGATCATTATATTGCCACACAGCACATTATCTCTCAAGTGAAGATAATTATATTGCCACACAGCACATTTTACATTATCTCTCAAGTACAGATATGCAGAAAAGATTTCAGCAGCTTTTAAGAGCCTCGCAGGATATCCGCGGCAAAAGAACATACAAAAAAAAAAACAAAAAAAAAAAAACAACAACAAAAATTAATTCTTTCTCTCTCTCTCTCTCTCTCTCTCTCTCTCTCTCTCTACCTGTTTGTGTGTCTCTCTACTCTCTCTCTGTCTGCCCCTCTCTCTCTCTCTCTCTCTCTCTCTCTCTCTCTCTCTCTCTCTCTCTCTCTCTCTCTCTTATACTTCTGGTGATCTAGTACCATGCTAATAGTCATACCTAACTATACCGGGTGTATGTCGGCGAGATTTGGTGGCGGTGTCTTATTCAGCCGTGCCAAGTGGTGACAGGTAGAAAAAAAAGAAGCAAAACGCCCGCGCAATCCACAGTCTAGTTCGTGTAGTTGTTACAGATACGAAAGGCGCGATGATCGCGCAATCCACCGTCTAGTTCGTGTAGTTGTTACAGATACGACAGGCGCGATGATCGCGCAATCCACCGTCTAGTTCGTGAAGTTGTTACAGATACGAGAAACGCAATGATCGCGCAATCCTGAATCGAGAGTTTGATACGGAGAGTGAAATACATGTTGTAGTCGCTGTTCTAACCTGGCAGGTGTGTTGAGATCAGTATGTACCAGGTAAATGTGATGATATCCGGAACCACGTCAGGTTAGCTGCCCTTGGGGCAGTTGGTGGGATTATGCAACCCCCCCTCCCCCCCCCCCCCCCCACCCCCCCTCCCCCCCCCCCCCCCCCCCCCCCCCCCCTCCCCCCCCCCCCCCCCCCCCCCGCTGGCTGCTATAAATAAATACACAACATTCCGCTGAAGAGAGGAGATTGTCTGTGATCGTCTGTCATCTTAGCGTTCGTTGGAAGAGGAGCCTTTGTCATTGAACAACGGTTTGGGTTGGCAGTTTAGCCCGTACGTTGTCACACGTGTCGTGTTTTGTATCTCGTTGTTTCATACAACCAGTCTTGTATTGTCTGCATACTCTGCGTTTTTTAGGGATTGGCCGTGATTGAATAAAAATCAAACCTGTCTGTCACACTGTCTTTCAGTCTGTCCATCCGTCCGTCTCTCTCTCCTCTCTCTCTCTCTCTCTCGATGCCGGATTTAGCACGAAAGTGGTTGTTCTTGTAATAGGTTCACTAGGCATAGTTCATAAAAGAGTGGTTTCAGGACTTTCAATGTTAGGACTGCCCATAACACAAATGTAAACAACTCGCAAATACTTGAGCATGTCTGTCATGATTTGGGTCTAGGCGTGTTTGGTCAAGGCGGAATCACCTCATGAACCAGCATTGAAACGGGGTGGAAGGGGGGGGGGGGGAGGGGAGAGGGAGAGAGAGAGAGAGAGAGAGAGAGAGAGAGAGAGAATGTGAAAGATACGTTTATTGATGCGCCTGCAATCTGGACTACTGTGCATTGTTGTTGATTTGACAAGTTGATGCTTAAAGTAATTGATATGTATGTAG
>JADBJO010002636.1:359841-362341 GCA_016801955.1 Conus betulinus
GAGGGGCACAGAGAGAGAGGGGCACAGAAAGAGGGGCACAGAGATAGGGGCACAGAGAGAGAGGGGCACAGAGAGAGAGGGGCGCAGAAAGAGGGGCGCAGAGATAGGGGCACAGAGAGAGGCACACAGAGATAGGGGCACAGAGAGAGAGGTACAGAGAGAGAGGCACTGAGAGAGAGAGATAGAGAGGCACAGAGAGAGAGGTACAGAGAGAGAGGCACACAGAGATAGGGGTACAGAGAGAGAGGTACAGAGAGAGAGGCACTGAGAGAGAGAGAGAGATAGAGAGAGGCACAGAGAGAGAGGTACACAGAGATAGGGGTACAGAGAGAGAGGTACAGAGAGAGAGAGGGCACTGAGAGAGAGAGAGAGATAGAGAGGCACAGAGAGAGAGGTACACAGAGATAGGGGTACAGAGAGAGAGGTACAGAGAGAGAGGCACACAGAGATAGGGGTACAGAGAGAGAGGTACAGAGAGAGAGAGGCACTGAGAGAGAGAGAGAGAGATAGAGAGGCACAGAGAGAGAGGTACACAGAGATAGGGGTACAGAGAGAGAGGTACACAGAGATAGGGGTACAGAGAGAGAGGTACAGAGAGAGAGGCACTGAGAGAGAGGTACAGAGAGAGAGAGAGAGAGAGAGAGAGATAGAGAGGCACAGAGAGAGAGAGAGAGAGAGGCAGAGAGAGAGGCACGGAGGAGAGACAGACAGATAGGCAGACAGAGATAGGGGTACAGAGAGAGAGGTACAGAGAGAGAGGCACTGAGAGAGAGGTACAGAGAGAGAGAGAGAGAGAGATAGAGAGGCACAGAGAGAGAGAGAGAGACAGAGGCACAGAGAGAGAGGCACGGAGAGAGACAGACAGATAGGCAGACAGAGAGAGAGAGAGAGAGAGGAGAGAGAGAGAGAGAGAGAGAGAGCACCATGGGTCGCCATGCATGGCGCGAGAGGCAGAGACGCGATGCAGAGGAAAAAAAAGGGGGGTAGGACACGGCAAGAAACATGGGGGAGGGGGAGGTGGGAAGGGGGGGGGGGGGGGGCGGGGGGGGCTGAGAGTTCATGAGTGACCTTGAAAGGCAGTTGTCAGCACACATACACGCACACGCACGCGCGCGCGCGCTCACACACACACGCATGCATGCATGTACGCACACACGCGAACACACACGCAGACACATGGCAAAAAAACTATGTTCTTGTTCACACACACACACTCACTCAAGAGAGAGAGAGAGAGAGATGGAGAGAGAGAGAGAGAGAGAGAGAGAGGGAGGGGGGGAGAACTGGGTCCTGGACACGGGAAAACAAGGGAATAGCCAAACACTTCAGTGGTCGTTCCGTTTACACGCGCGTTGTTCGGGCACTGCCGCTAACTCTGATGTGCTGCTAGGTGCACTGTATCTCAGATCATGGCCCCCCCCCCCCACCACCACCCACCCCCCCACACCCACCCCCCACCACCACCATCCCCGACCGTCAATCTTCTCCTCCAGAACGGTAGGTGAAAAAACAACCGCGCAAGCAAGCAGCAAGCTCTGGGAACGTCTGTGAAGACTAGCACACAACGTGTGGAGGTGAATGCGTGTTGTGTGTGTGGGTGGGGGGGGGGGGGGGGGGGGGAGGGGGGGGGAGGGGGTGGAGGGGAGGAGGAGGGGAGAGGGGGGGGGGTAAATTCCACTGGCACGCGCTTTCTGTCGATCGCCTGTGGGCTAAAGAAAGGTTTCCGGGTCAATGTGAATGGTGGGGGAGGGGGGGGGAGGGGATGGGGGGGGAGGGAGGGAAGGGGAGGGAGGAGGGTACTTGGTTGGGAACTGGGCGGGGCTTGAGGAGGAAGGGTTGGAGATGTACGAGAGAGGGGGGGAGGGGGGATGGAGGGTTTTTTAGGGGGGAGGATGGGAAGGAGGTGGAGGGTGGTGGTTGATCGAGTTGTGCCTAGGTGGACACGATGATGGGGAAAGAGTCCTTTCCTCCCCCTCCTCCCTCTCTCCATTCCTCTCTCCCTCCCTCCCATCTTCAGCGTTCCCCTGCCCGGGAGGAGGGAGAGGAGAGAGAGAGAGAGAGAGAGAGAGGAGGGGGAGGGAGGTATAGGGGTGGGAGAAGTGCCCGAGTTGGTGGTCGGTTCAAGTCTGAGTTTGGAACTCCCGCGCGCACGTGTGTGTGTGTGTGTGTGTGTGTGTGTGTGAGAGAGAGAGAGAGAGAGAGAGAGAGAGAGAGAGAGAGAAAGAGAAAGAGAGAGAGAGAGAGAGAGAGAGAGAGAGAGAGAGAGAGAGACACGGGAAGGTGGGTTAAGAGAAAGGAAAATAGCCGGGAAGGCCTCTCTCTCTCTCTCTCTCTCTCTCTCTCTCTCTCTCTCTCTCTCTCTCTCAGCGCTGTCTCCAGAGTTCATTGACCCTGTGCCGCTTTCAACTGACATTTCCAACATCCCCCTGGATGGAAGCGCCAAGTTTAGCCCTCCCCCCTCCCCCCTCCCTGCCTCCCTCCCTCCCTGCCTCTCTCCCTC
>JADBJO010002636.1:367341-374841 GCA_016801955.1 Conus betulinus
AAAAAGTGATTCGGTGTCGAAGAATGGTCGCTGAAATTCTTCCAGCCATACTCGTTTCGGAATTACACTGACACAACACACACTCACACACACACACACACACACACACACACACACACACACACACACACACACACACACACACACACACACAGTGTATACACTAGACACGCAGATGTGTGCGCTGAAGGTCTTTCAAACGAAATTGTTCACAATATAAAATGTGTGTGAGCCATCTGATGCTTTTGGACCCATCTCTCTTTTTCTCGATTGTCTTTTCACACACACACACACACACACACACACACACACACACACACACACACACACACACACTGTCTTTTAACACACACACACACACACACACACACACACACGCACACACGAACGTACACACGCGCGCACACACACACACGCGCACGTACGCGCACACACAGACACACACACGCCGCGCGCACGTGCGCGCGCGCACGCACGCACGCACGCACGCACACACACACACACACACACACACACACACACACACACACACACACACACACACGCACGCACACACACACACACACACACACACACACACATACACGTGCACGCTCACAGGTACGTAGGCTCATCGCTGACAGCTTCAGAGCCAAGGGAAGGAACTGTGTCGACAAAGCCAGAGCCAAATCATCACCAGGGCCAAACGGAATACCTTACCAGCTGTACAAGAAATGTCCCAAGGTGCTGGAGTGGCTCCACAGTGCTGCGATCAGCTTGGAGAAATCAGAAGATCAGTGGCCAGTGGGATGACGGCAGATGGTGTGTACATCCCCAAAGAGCAAAACTCAAGTGACATCAGCCAGTTCAGGCCAATATCACTGCTGAACGTCGAAGGGAAAATCTTCTTCTCTGTCATGGCAGCAAGGCTGACCAAGTACCTCATGGAAAACAAGTACTTGGATGTGTCAGTCCAGAAAGGTGGCATTCCAGGCGTGGCTGGCTCTGTAGAACACGCCACAATGATCTGGGACGCAATCCAAAGAGCAAAACAGAAAAGAGAGACCTGGGACGTAGTGTGGCTCGACCTGGCAAACGCATATGGATCTGTACCCCATGATGATACAGTTGGCTCTTAAGATGTACCATGTGCCAAAGAACATCCGCGACATGCTCAAGAAGTACTTCAATGGCTTCTCAATGCGGTTCTCTACCAAGGAGTACACAACAGATTGGATCAACTTGGAAGTGGGGCATTGCAATGGGCTGTGCCATTTCCCCAATACTGTTCGTGTTGGCAATGGAAGTCATCTTGAAAGCAGCAACAAGCAACGCAAGACAAACAGACCTTGGCGATGGATACAAGATGCCCCCTCTCAAGGCCTTCATGGATGACACTACAGTGATTTCATCCAGAGAAGACGAGACACGTCACGTGCTGGAGAGGCTGGACGACATAGTTGCCTCATCCAGAATGAAGTTCAAGCCAAAGAAATCACGGAGTCTCTCACTGAGGAAAGGAAAAGTGGCCGAATCTGTGGTCTTCAGTGTTGCCAACCAGACCATTCCAACAGTAACAGAAGAGCCAGTCAAGAGCCTTGGAAGATGGTATGATGATACGCTGAAAGACACACGAAGAGCAAAGAAACCCAAAACAGATGTCGGAAGAAGGCTTGGAGACCATTGACCAGTGTGGGCTCCCTGGCAAATACAAGGTCTGGTGTCTGCAGTTCATGCTGATACCAAAGCTCCTATGGCCTCTGATGATATACGACATCTGCACCAGCATAGTGGAGGCAATGGAATCCAAAAATCAACAAGTTCACAAGGAAATGGCTTGGTGTCCCACCCTGTCTGACTGACATAGCGCTATACTGTCGCCAAGCAAAGCTGAAACTACCACTGAAATCCATCCTGGGGGAATATAAAGCAGGGAAGATCAGACTTCAAAGCATGCTGGAGGACTCAGGAGACAAGTGGTTGAAGCAATCAAGCCCCAGCTGAAGACAGGCAGAAAATGGAAAGTTCAAGAGGCGATGGATTCTGCAAAAGAAAGTCTCAAGATCAGAGAAATAACAGGACACACACAGACCAACAGACAAGGACTGGGGGGTGACCCAAACTGAATGGTGGTCAAAGGCCAAAGGAAAAGCCAAAAGAGACATGATGATTCAGGAGATGAGAAAAGAAGAAGACCACAAAAGACTCCAAAAAGCAGTCCAGCAGAGCCAGCAAGGGCAATGGACAACGTGGGAGAATGCACTCCAAAGAAGTCTCACTTGGAATGAATTTGGCACATGGCCCCTCTCAGGATCAGCTTCATTCTCAGATCTGCATATGACCTTCTGCCTTCAAATGCAAACCTGGTGAAGTGGGGAAAAACAGACGATCCTTCATGCCCCCTTTGCCATGAAAAACAAACTGTGGCAGCATGTCCTAAGCTCATGTAAAGTAGCCCTGGCTCAAGGAAGGTACACATGGAGGCACAACCAAGTGCTCAAAGAGATTGTACAAGTAGTCTGGGCTAGTACCAACACCACAAAAGGGAAAATCAGGACTCCAAAAGCACCCGCAACATTCTTCACGGCAGGAGGCAGCGAATCATGGCCAAGAACAACAGTGCCACTCGGAACATGCAGGCAGAGTCTGCTGGACGGGGCAGATGACTGGGAGTGTGCACAGCAGACCTCCCAGAATGGAATAGTCACCCAGAGATTATCAGCAAGAGTGGCATGAGACCAGACATAGTATTACACTCTCAGTCAACCAAGCAGCTGATCATGATCGAGCTCACGGTGCCATATGAGAACAGAATGGATGGAGGCAGCTCAGATCTACAAGACTGAAAAGTATGCTGATCTGGCAAACAGCCTGAGGAGAGAAGGCTATCAGGTCAAAGTCCTCACTGCAGAAATTGGAGCTAGGGGGTTTTGTGGGAACGTCTGCATACAGCCTCATGAAACAGCTCTCAGTTGCAGGGAGGGAAAAAAAACCAGCCCCTGAAGCAATGGCAGAAGCGGCAGAGAGGTGTTCAAGTTGGATCTGGTCAAGGAGGAACAAAAGTGAACTTCATAAGGCTTAACTTTCCTACAAATATCAGGTGTCCCTGTGGCTCAGTGGTTAGTGCGTGAGTCATTAAGTGGAAATGAGCATGTCCAGAAGGGCATGGGTTCGAATCCCAGTCATGGCTCATCCCAAGATGGGGAAAAAAAAAAAAAAAAAAAAAAGGGGCAGCAGAGGGACATCCGGAGTCATGAACCGGGTGTGGCCCAACCCCCCTAGAGTGTCAGGAGATAAGGGCCGAAACACTCGCTTGAAGGGGGTCTGCTGCCACGCTCGACACGAGTTTCTTTCTACCGTATATTTTAGTACTGACCTGGTTAATTCCCTTTCTATATCGCGTATTTTGGTTGTTGCTGTTCTGAGGGCTGTGTGAAGCTCCCAGCTGCAAAAAACCTGATGCCTGTGGCGAATGCGTGTAAATACCTAGACGTTTATTTTTCAACAAGATTAGGTTTTACTGTGGCAGGTAGGGATATTGCTTGCAAGGCAAACGGGGGGAAAAGCCGCACAGTACTGTGAAAAGATCCACTTGTTTGCCCTTAAGGATTTTTTGTCTTGATTTGCGAACACCAAATACCTTGTGTATAATGAATTGGGCAGATTTCCAATAACTGATAAGTCTGTTGTTCGATTTATTGGCTACTGGTTAATTTAAGTACAAATGGATGAACGTAGGCTACCAAAGAAAGTGTATTTAACGGTGCTATATTTAGATCAGAGGCTAAAAAGAACTGGGTGACAAATGTAAGATTACGTCTGTTTCAGAATGGTTTTGGATATGTATGGTTGAACCAAGGTGTTGGAGGTGCAAATACATCTTTTTAGTTTGTTTACGCAGCGACGTACTGATTATAGATGGCAGAACTGGCAAGATGGTATGAACAACAGTGAGCGTTATTCAAGGTATAGAAAGTTTTGTGATTCAGACAAGCACTGTACTTAAAATACTTACAACTAGCTAAGGAGAGGCACTTGAAACATATACTGTCATTGTTTCGTTTTGGTGTGTCAGACCTTGCTGTTCATTACTATAGAGACAGGAATCCTACACCTAATGATCTGTTATATCCATTCTGTAAGAATATCGAAGACAACGAAGTTCATTTTGTTTTATGTTGCTCGTTTTACGATAAATTAGGAAAACCGTTGACCGGTCCAAAATATTACAGAATAGCAAGTGTTGTCCATCTCATGTTGTTATCCTCAAGAAATGCAAAAACTGTGAAAAACCTCTGCATATATTTGTACAAAGGTTTTGAAGCAAGAGACATTGCAATTTCCTAAATTGATTTATAATTAAGAGTGTAGATAATAAAATGTTCTGTTGGTCGTTATGTTTTCTTTCTTTCTGCCGAAATGTAAAAGTTGTCGTTGCTTTTCTGTGTACATACCCCCCCTTCTAAGGGGGTTTGGCCCAACTGAAATAAAATGTGTCGTGTGGTCTCCTCTCTGTCTGTCTGTCTGTCTGTCTGTCTGTCTGTCTCTCTCTCTCTCTCTCTCTCTCTCTCTCTCTCTCTCTCTCTCTCTCTCTCTCTCTCTCTTCTCTCTCTCTCTCTCTCCTGGGGAATCTTCTAGTACAAACAGATCCCTCACAGTCACGAAGTTCTGTGCTTGTAACTGTCCCCCTTCTGTTGTTCTCTCTCTGTCTTCTTTCTGTTGCTCTCTCTGTGTCCTTTCTGTTGCTCTCTCTGTGTGTCTCCTTTCTCTTGCTCTCTCTGTCTCCTTTCTCTTGCTCTCTCTCTGTCCCCTTTCTGTTGCTCTCTGCTCTCTTTGTCTCCTTTCTGTTGCTGTCTCTTTGTCTCCTTTCTGTTGTTCTCTCTGTCTCCTTTCTGTTGCTCTCTCTCTCTCTGTTCCCTTCTGTTGCTCTCTCTGACTCCTTTTTTGTTGCTCTCTCTCTCTCTCTCTCTCTCTCTCTCTCTTTCTGTCTTTCTCTCTCTCTCTCTGTCCCCTTTCTGTTGCTCTCTCTGTCTCCTTTCTGTTGGTCTCTGTCTCTCTGTCTCCTTTCTGTTGGTCTCTCTGTCTCCTTTCTGTTGCTCTCTCTGTCTCCTTTCTGATGCTCTCTCTCTCTCTCTCTCTCTCTCAACTTTCTGTTGTTCTGTCTGTCTCCTTTCTGTTGCTCTCCCTGTCTCCTTTCTGTTGCGCTCTCGGTGTCCTTTCTGTTGCTCTCTCTGCCCTTTCTGTTGCTCTCTCTGTCTCCTTTCTGTTGCTTTCTCTGTCTCCTTTCTGTTGCTCTCTGTTTCCTTTCTGTTGTTCTGTCTGTCTCCTTTCTGTTGCGCTCTCTGCCCTTTCTGTTGCTCTCTCTGTCTCCTTTCTGTTGCTGTCTCTGTCTCCTTTCTGTTGCTGTCTGTGTCCCAGTCTTCCTTCACTTTCTTCGCTTTCCCCATGCCTGTTGTCCTGGGAAACTCTTCTATTACTGTGGTCCTGGGAAAAGCATCTTTCATTGTTGTCCTGGGAAACTCTTCTGCCACTGTTGTTTTGTTTCGGGAAACTCTTCTGTCACTGTTGTTTCGGGAAACTCTTCTGTCACTGTTTTAGGAAACTCTTCTGTCACTGTTTTAGAAAACTCTTCTGTCAGTTTTTAGCAAACTCTTCTTTCTCTGTTTAGCAAACTCTTCTTTCTCTGTTTTAACAAAACTCTTCTTTCTCTGCTTTAGGAAACTGTTCTTTCACTTTAGCAAACTCTTCTTTCACTGTTTTAGCAAACTCTTCTTTCTCTGTTTTAGCAAACTCTTCTTTCTCTGTTTTAGGAAACTCTTCTTTCACTGTTGTTCTAGGGAACTCTTCTTTCACTGTTGTAGGAAACTTCTTTCTCTGTTTTAGGAAACTCTTCTTTCTCTGTTTTAGGAAACTCTTCTTTCATTGTTTTAGGAAACTCTTCTTTCTCTGTTTTAGGAAACCCTTCTTTCTCTGTTTTAGGAAACTCTTCGTTCACTGTTGTGAAAGGAAACTCTTCTTTCATTGTTTTAGCAAACTCCTCTTTGTTTGTTGTTCTAAGAAGCTCTTCTTTCATTGTTTTAGCAAACTCTTCTTTCACTGTTTTTAGCACACTCTTCTTTCACTGTTTTAGCAAACTCTCTTTCACTGTTTTAGCAAACTCTCTTCTTTCACTGTTTTAGCACACTCTTTTTTCACTGTTTTAGCAATCTCTTCCTTCACAGTTGGTCTGGAACACTCCTTTATATATTTTGTCAAGTGACAATGAAAGACATGCCTGCTTTATTCCTTTTTTCCTCGTCTCTCTTTCTTTTTTTTCTTTTTTCCTGCAAGCTAGCAACGAGTCGATGACAAATTATATACGGTGCGTACCGGGACACTGATCGCTCAATATGCGCGGGGTGTGTGTGTGTGTGTGTGTGTGTGTGTGTGTGTGTGTGTTCTAAGCATTTCTGTATTGAACAGATGCATGCATAAAACAAACGACTGGACTGAGGCAACAACAAGCAATAACTTATGATGTGGCCAGTGACGGAAAATTTCGCAACAATTTACACATCAGTGGATTGCATAATCAACATTGCTACGTAGAAGCGAAAGAAAAATGCTAAATGCTATATGGAGAAAAAAAAATGAAGAAAATCTTAAGTTAAATGAAAAAGAAAGGAAAGAAGATAGAACGGATCAGAAGAATCTAACAGCGATCCAATTGGGCAATCTATACAACAAGTATCAGGGTTACTCATGCACACGCACGCACACACACACACACACACACACACACACACACACACACACACACACACACACACACACGGCGCATTATAACACCGTTTAAAGATAGACTTCTCAACAAATGTTTATGTATGTACAACGTAGTGAATGGAATAGCTCCAAAGAAAATCATCCAAAACTTTGTAATCAATGGAAATGGACACTCACACAAGCTTTCCTTTTTCAGACCCCGCAACAATCTCTACAAATCAAGCTTTACATATTCTGGAGGAACGATATGGAACCATTTGGCATCTTCTTTAAAACCATGTCGATCGAAAGTAACAGTCAAAAGAGCTCTTAAAAGGAATTGGATGGAAAAATTGTCGAACGACTAATGCTTATTCTATTGGCGAAATCTCTCTCTCTCTCTCTCTCTCTCTCTCTCTCTCTCTCTCTCTCTCTCTCTCTCTCTCTCTCTCTCTCTCTCTCTCTCTCTCTTATATTCTGTGCAATCGTTTTGATAGAATTGTGATCCTTTGAATGTGTTAGTTACTTCATTTAAATTTTTTTTCTTTGTAATGCGTTGATGCATGATTTTTTTTTCTTTCTTTGTCCATTATGATTATTATTATTTTTGTGAGGGTAGGATGAAATTAAAAAAAAAAGGCTGTAAAGCTTATTGTTAAAGCTCAATAAAGATATTTTTGACTTGACACACATATATACAGACAGAGAGAGAGAGAGAGAGAGAGAGAGAGAGAGAGAGAGAGAGAGAGAGAGAGAGAGAGAGAGAGAGAGAGAATCGGT
>JADBJO010002636.1:379841-400275 GCA_016801955.1 Conus betulinus
CGCGCGCGCGCATGCTAGAAGCCACAAGAAGTTTGGCATCAAATTGATTCAGCTGGAAAAGGCCTTCAACTTGCTGAGCCAGACTGAAGAAATTAGGAGCGCTCTCTAAATGACGTCATACGATGTGACGTGGCACTGCCATTTCTCACACGAAGAACGACATGCTATTTGCCGGAGAAGGAGAGGTGGCAGACCACCGACGGTGGGGGTCTGAGGTTTCCCACGAATGGAAGTGAGAACACGATGCATGTCATTGATTTGCTGAGGGGATTGGTTCCTAGAATCCAGTCCAGCGGAAGAATCTTGCATCTCGCCCTCACAGAATCTGATGGATATCTCGTTCCCAGATTTCGTGTGTGTGTGTGTGTGTGTGTTTGTGTGTGTGTGTGTGTGTGTGTGTTGTGTGTGTGTGTGTGTGTGTGTGTGTGTGTGTGTGTGTGTGTGTGTGTGTGTGTGTGTGTGTGAGAGAGAGAGAGAGAGAGAGAGAGAGAGAGAGAGAGAGAGAGAGAGAGAGGAGTGCATTAGATATTGTTTCATTACATGTTGTTTCCAGGGTGATATTTATTTTAGTTTGTTCATATTCCTTTTAAACACTAGCTTTGTTTGTGTGTACCTGTGTTATACGGATTAAGCGTCACCGACAAGCAACAGCACGGGCAAGTTATAGACGGGTGTATGTCACTATAGTAGGAAGAGTCTGTTACTGCGTAGTCAAAGGACGCAGGCGTTACCAGGGCAAGCTAAGGCCAGTAACCGCTGCCACATTGTTTCATCGCCATTGCCTGAGTCGTCTCCCTTGTTGTGTTACCCGCTCGTGCTCACACACCTCCCCACCCCCCCCCCCCCCCCCCCCCCCCCCCCCGCCCCCCTTCCCCCTCCCCCCCCGCTCCCCTCGCTCTCGTCTGTCTGTCAAGTCTGTCTATTACTTTCTCTCTCTCTGTGTAAGTGAGCGAGCGAGTGAGTGTGTGTGTGAATGTGAGAGAGAGAGAGAGAGAGAGAGAGAGAGAGAGAGAGAGAGAGAGAGAGAGAGAGAGAGAGAGAGAGAGAGAGAGAGGACACGTGGCGGTAAGGTGAACGGAGATGGGGGGCGGGAGGGGATGTGTGTTTGATATATCGGTGTTGATATATCGATAGGAATGAACGCAGAGGGGTACTTGCACGTTTTTTTGTTTGTTTTGTTTTTGTTTTACACCTTGGCGCGCATGCACGATTGCGCATTTGTGGGAATGTGAGGGAGGGGGAGGGGGGGGGGGAGTCGAGATGTGTTTAAAGCATACAAAGATGGGCAGAGATGAGGTGCCTATAGATCCTCATTTTTCGTGTAGATTGGCAGAGAGGAGATGCGTATAGATCCTCCTTGTTCTGATTGGCAGAGATGAGGTGTGTGTAGATCCTCATTCTTGGTGTAGATTGGCACGATGAGGTGTAAAGAGATCCCCATTCTTTGGGGTAGATTGGCAGACATGAGGTGTGTAGATCTTCATCCTTCTTGTAGATTGGCACGTATAAGGTGCATATAGATCCTCATTCTTTGGGTAGATCGGCACAGATGAAATGCATATAGATCTTTATTCTTTTTGCAGGTTGGCAGACATGAGGTGTGTGTAGATCCTCATTTTCCTGATTGGTAAAGATGAGGAGTGTGTACACACACACACACACACACACACACACACACACACACACACACACACACACACACGCGCGCGCGCGCATACGCACACACACACACACACACACACACGCGCTCGCACGCATGCACGCACGCACATACACACACACATACACACACACACACACGCGCGCGCGCGCGCACGCACACACACACGCACGCACGCACACTCACACACACACGCATACACACACACACACACACACACACACACACACACACGCACACACACACACACACACACACACACACACGCATACACACACACGCACACACACACACACACACACACACACACACACACACTGACTGACTGAAACCAATTTTATTGTCAGATTAACTCAAAGTTGTACTGACATCACACACACACACACACACACACTGGTTAGGGTGACGGACAGACAGTTTGGGTCACAAACAGACAGACAATTGGGGTCACAGACAGACAGACAGTTAGGGTGACAGACAGACAGAGTCACAGACAAACAGATAGTTAGGGTCACAGGCAGGCAGACAGTTTGGGTCACAGAGAGACAGACAGGGTGACAGACAGACAGACAGTTTGGGTGATAGACAAACAGTGCGTATGTCTGTATGCCTGCCTACCTGGACACAGACACAGAGCACATATCTGTATGTCTGTCGATAGACATTGACACAGAGCACATGTCTGTATGCCTACCTGTCCACAGACATAGACACAGTGCACATGTCTGTATACCTGTCCACAGACATAGACACAGTACACATGTCTGTCTGTCTGTCTGTCTGTCCACAGACATAGACACAGTGCACATATCTATATGCCTACCTATCCACAGACATAGACACAGTGCACATGTCTGTATGCCTGTCCACAGACATAGACACAGTGCACATGTCTGTATGCCTACCTGTCCACAGACATAGACACAGTGCACATGTCTGTATGCCTACCTTTCCACAGACATAGACACAGTGCACATTTCTGTATGCATACCTCTCCACAGACATAGACACAGTGCACATATCTGCCTACCTGTCCCACATAGACACAGTGCACATGTCTGTATGTCTACCTGTCCACATAGACACAGTGCACATGTCTGTATGCCTGTCCCACAGACATAGACACAGTGCACATGTCTGTATGTCTACCTGTCCACAGACATAGACACAGTGCACATGTCTGTATGTCTACCTGTCCACAGACATAGATACAGTGCACATGTCTGTATGTCTGCCTACCTGTCCACAGACATAGACACAGTGCACATGTCTGTATGTTTACCTGTTCCACAGACATAGATACAGTGCACATGTTTGTATGTCTGCCTACCTGTCCACAGACAAAGACACAGTGCACATGTCTGTATGTCTGCCTACCTGTCCACAGACATAGACACAGTGCACATGTCTGTATGCCTGTCCACAGACATAGACACAGAGCACATGTCTATGTCTGCCTGTCCATCGACATAGACACAGTGCACATGTCTGTATGTCTGCCTACCTGTCCACAGACATAGACACAGTGCACATGTCTGTATGCCTGTCCACAGACATAGACACAGAGCACACCTCTGTGTGACTGCGGGAGCTGTACCGGCAGGTGGCGCTGTGCGCTGACCCTGGCTGACCTGGACCAGTGTGGCGTGGTGGGGAGGGAGGTTTGCTATACCCCCCTCCTTCCCCCCACCCCCTCTGCAACCCTCTCATCCCTCCACTGGTTGGCTTGGGGGAGGGGGCCGCTCCTGTGGCATTCCTGGCCGTGCTGGAGTTGGCCGTGTGCTCAGTGAAGCGGCACGCCTTGTGCACGCCTCCTGCTGCTGCTGTCTTGTCCTCGTTGTGGGGTGGAGGGGGTGGGAGGGGGCGCGTCTACACTTCTGTCTTGAAGCTGCGTGCTGCTTTGGGCTTGGGGCTTTGGGGCAGTCTGTGATGGTGGGTGTGCATCATGATGGGTTGTGGGACCCCGGGGGGTTGGATGACCACATCGTTATGGGTTGTGGGACCCCGGGGTTGGATGACCACATTGATGTGGTTTGTGGGATCCTGGAGGTTGGATGACGACACTGATGTGGGGTTTAGGGACCCTGGAGGTCGGATGACCACATCATGATGGGCTGTGGGGGACCCGGGGGTTCGCTGACCTCAACACTACTCTAGCTGTAGCTTTGGTTCATCAGTTTTCAGTGAGAGTCTGTGAGCTACACACACAACCAACAGCTGTGAAACAGCCGTGACAGCAGTGATCTGATCCTGTAGGGTCCTGGGCTGTGTGAAGAGAACAGAACCTGTAGGTCCAGGGCTGTGTGGAGAGAGAACAGAACCTGTAGGGTCCAGAGCTGTGCGGGGACTGAACGTCCACTCCCTTTGCTGCCCTGCTGTCTGCTTCAGCAGCTGGCCAGGCCCTGGCCAGCACAACCGGCCTTGGCTGGTGGGGTAGCCATCCAGGCTGCACAAACCGCTCGCCACCCTCACAGTAAAATCAGCCACCCCACACACAGACACCCCCCCACATCCTCCCCTAACCTCCCATCCCACCGCCTCTCCCAACTCTCCCACCGACCTCTTCTTCCCTCCACCCTTCCGTTCCCTCTCCTTCTCCAGGCCTTTGCCGTGACCTCTTGGGGGGAGAAGGGGGGGGGGGGGGAAGGGGGAGGGGGGTTGTCAAGATGGATGGTGGGGGTGGGCGTGAGGGGAGCGGAGAGGGGTCGGGTGGCGGTGGGGAAGGCTTTGGGGGGACCCAGTAGTAGGCAAGGTGGTCGTGCAGGCAAAACAAATCTAGCCGGTGGTGGATAGACATTCCGCACAGCCCTGGGTAGTGGGGGGGGGGGATGGAGGTGCGGTGATGTGACGGGGGGGGGGGGGGGGGGGGGGGGGGGTTGTAGGCTGTAAGACAACACTACCTTCGCAGCCTGGGTGAGAGGTGGGGCAGAAGGGAGGGGGGGGGGGGTATTAGGAGGTGGACAGAAAGGAGTGGAGAGCCTTGTTGGATTTGTGGCAGGGGGTTGGGGTGGAGAGTGTGATGAAGGGGGTGATGTGTGGGTAGGGGTGGGGGGAAGGGGGGGTGGGTTGAGTGGCGTTGGAGATGGGTTGTGGAATGGTTTGGGGTTCGTTCTGCCCAGCCCCCAACAACACAAAGGCACAGCGAGCTGAATGGCGCTCACAGGGTATGTGTGTGTGTGTGTGTGTGTGTGTGTGTGTGTGTATGCGTGCGTGCGCGCGCGCGTGCGCGCGCCTGTGTGTGCGTGCGTACGTGTGTGTGTGTGTGTGTGTGGGGGGGGCATGTGTGTGTGTGTGTGTGTGCGCGCGTGGGTGTGGGTGTGGGGGGGGGATGCGTGTGTGTGTGTGTGCGCGCGCGCGCGCGCGCGCGCGTGTGTGTATATGTGTGTGTAGCTGAATGGCGCGCAGTGTGTGTGTGTGTGTGTGTGTGTGTGTGTGTGTGTGTTCGCTCACTCTCCCCAGTGGTAAATTAACATAAGTAGACAGAGTTTTACATTTATTGAGAAATTGATGACGCACGAAATCTCATGCTTACTCACCCCCCACCCCACCCTATCCCATTTTACCCCCCCCCTCCACCCCCCCCCACCTCACCCCCAGCCCTGTCTCCCTCCCATCCGTTCCACATACCCACCGCCTTTCTCTCTCCCTCCTTCCCCCCCCCCCCCTCTCTCTCTCCTTCTGTTCCTGGGGTAGTTGAAGGGTTCTTCAGGACTATTCAACTAGGGATAGCGGGAAGAAAGAGAGATGGAAGAGGTCCCCATGGAAAAGGCGTGTGTGCCTCTCTTCCACCGACAGGGGGTGAGATAGTTGACGTCCTCCAGGTCGACCCGGCGACCGACAAGCCCTGGAATGTCGTTCACACCACCGCAAGCCCCCCCACCCCCACCCACCACCTCGAGTGTCTGATGGCGCGCTGGATTCCCATTTCCCTAAGCGCCTCGCGCTCTTCTCGTCTTCAGCCACTAGCATTCCTGCTGCGTGTGGGAGTGGGGTGGAGACGGCGTGAGGGGTGGGTGGGTACCCGGGGTAGAAGTGGGGGGGGGGGGCGTGGTCTGGGGGCCGCCAAAAAGAGGTGGACGGGGACAGGCGGGTTGTGTGTGGTGTTCATGGAGAGGCGCGCTGCTCTCTCGTCCTCCTGTCTTCCCCAAGCAGCGGCCATTCCGCCTGTCGCCACCTTGTCGCTCTTTCGGCCTGTGGGGGTCTCTGGGTTGCTGGCGGCTGACAGGGGCGCCCTCTGGGGCTGTACAGCCTTCCTGCTTTCCTCCCGGTCCAGTCAGCGCTTCATGTGGATGTCAGCGTGGTGAAGGCCCACCCTGGACGCTGGGCTGGAGACGGCTGGATGTGCGGTGACTGGATGTGGCTTCGGATTTGGCATGACTAGATGTGGCTTTGCATGTGGCATGGCTGGATGTGACATGGCTGGGTGTGGCTTCGCTGGAACACACATCGTCGTCGGTGCGCGTGTGTGGTTTTCCCAATTTCAAGATTGTGGCTAGAGTGTTGTTTTGGTAGAATCCACTTCCGCCCTTGTAGCCTGCATGGAAGGGGTGGGAGAGCGAGAAATGGGGTTGACGTGATCGGGGGGGGAGGGGGGGGGGTAGTGAGGAACTAGCGTCAGGGGGAACAGGCGGCCATCGGTCCTGTGACCAGAGTCTAGGGGAAGGCGGCAGGCTGGACAGGCGCGAGACCAACAGACTGCACTCCAGAGCCGACTCAAACGCTGGATAGGTGTGTAGTCAACAGATACCCGTCCTGACTCTGATGCTGAGTGGGTGTGTAACCACACAGACTCTGAGCCAGAGCCGACTCTGATGGTTGCAGGTGTGTAGCCAACAGACTCCAGACCAGAGCTGACTGATCACAGGTGTGTAGCCAACAGACTCCAGACCAGAGCTGACATAACAGGGTGTGTGGCCAACAGACTCCAAACCAGAGCCGACTCGGATGGTTAGCAAGTGTGTAGCCTGTAGACCAAGGAAGGAGATACAAAGACACCTTGAAGGCTAACCTCAACATCGACTCTGCATCCTGGGAAGATGTCGCCCTTCACAGAACACCGTGGAAGCAACAGTGTACCCAGGGCACAAAGACGTGTGAGCAGTCGCCATCCAGGAAAGAAGGAATCGGAGAAAACGGGGCTCATGCTTGCAGGACTCCATTCCATGCAGCGTCTGTGGAAGACTTTATGTCTCAAGAACTGGCCTTCATTCCCACATAAGGACTCGCATCAGCAGATGATCTGCCTGCCAACTCATCCGTCGGACACGACGGGAGAATCCAGCAGCAACAGCAGCCTGCAGAGGTGACTCTGACGCTGAGCAGGTGTGTACCTAACAGACTCCAGGCCGGAGCTGACTCTGATGCTGAGCAGGTGTGTAGCCAGTAGACTGAAGCGAGGGCAGAGCTCACCTGGAGGGCCTCACCAACAACCTGGCCTTTCAGCAGCGGGCAACATGGTGCATTCCCTTGACGTGTGTTGTGGTGCCAGCTTGTGTGCAAAGCAACGGTCCTCAACATCCACTGGTGACCTACAGGAACTGCTCTTCCGCTTGTCGTGACAGCATGGGGCAAGTGTCCTCTTTAGATTGTCCTCACCGTGTGACTGTAGAACACGCCTTGCAGCTTTGTTGAAGATGCGTGTATCCTTCATGTGATTTTTCCTACCTGACGTACTACTTCCACATAGGTTGTGATGCGTTTTAACACAAGAGACGGCAGTGTGGACTGTAGATGTGTACGGTATGGTTTCACGTGTGTGTGTGTGTGTGTGTGTGTGTGTGTTGGGGTCATTTTGAGGAGACGTAGTATCTAACATACACAATCTTCCGTCTTACCGGCGGTAGAAACGATGTGGGTATAATCCAGCTGATTTTTGCGTTCCGTTGAAATCACCTAGGTGCAGTGTAGCAACAGTTGAAAAGTTCCCAGGTATGATACGATAACATAACCTGTACAGTGTGTAAGTAAAGATATGGCGTAACAATGGTGTGTTGGATGATGAAGCATGGCACGGACCTTTTTTTAACCGCCCACACCACCAGAAAGAACTGACAGAAGATGGGCAGCCAACATGGTGGTGGTTCCTGTGTCCTGGGCCACTAGGTTCCTGGGCAGACAGCACTGTTCCAGGTTGAAGTGCCCCCCTATCCCCCTATACTTACCTAGTAGTTATGAATATTTACCTTGTGGTTTTGAACAGTTGAACCGAGGTTGTATTTACCTAGTGCTATATTGAATTATTGATCTCGTTGTTGGGAATATTGACTTGACTATTTTGAATGATTGACCTGATGGTTTGGAGTATTTAGTTGGCGGTTTTGAATGATTAACCTGATGGTTTGGAGTATTTAACTGGGGTTTTGAATGAGTGATCTGGTTGTTGGAAATAGTTACCTGATGGTTTTGAATAACTGACCTGATGGTTTTGGAGTTTTTAGCTGGCCATTTTGAACGATTGATCTGATGGTTTGGAGTATTTAGTTTGTAGTATTTAGCTGGCGGTTTTCAAATGCTGCTTTTGGAACTGGTATTTCCTGGTGGATGAGTATTAAGAAGCTTATCCTCCACCTCTCTTCTCTCCATTCTCTCTCTCATCCCCCTCCCCTTCCCCCTCCCTCCTGTTTTCCTTCATCACCACTGTGCTCCGCGTGGAACAACTCAAGGTTTCTTCTTGCCAGTGGCTTTTAATTATTTCCAGCGAAGGCAAAATGTAGCGTGTTGTTTACAGTGACTCAAAAATGTAGCGTACTGTGTTTGACAGTGAAGGCAATATGTAGCTTGTTGTTGTTTCCAGTGAAGGCAGAATGTAGCGTGTTGTTTGCAGTGACTCCAAAATGTAGCATACTGTGTTGACAGTGAAGGCAATATGTAGCTTGTTGTTGTTGCCAGTGAAGGCAAAATGCAGCGTGTGAAGCTGAATGCAGTGAAGATAGGGACGGAGAGGAGGGAGTGGTCAGCGGAGAAAGCTAGTGTTGGTGGGCAGTTGGACAAGGTGGGCCTGAGGGTCTGTGTCCTGCGGGGGGGGGGGGGGGGGGGGGGGGGGGGGGGTCGGGTGGGCAGCTGGTCAAGGTAGGCCTGAGAGGGCTATGTCCTGTGGAGTTCAGGTGGCAAACAGTGCGTTTTTCTGTTGTGTTTCCCGTGTGACATGACGTGTGTGCGACACGCATCTTGAAGTGGTTTGGCGCTTGGTCTCGCTAAACACTTCGCCTTGGTCATCATGTCTCACTTCATGGCGCTGTGCACTGGCCAAATAAACACTTTACATTGGGTATTATGTGCCGGTGAAGGCGGCTGCTCAGAGGCGCTCCATTGTCTCATTCTAACCTCAACTGTGGACATGAACTGAGCTGCCTGAAACTCCTGACGTGACGAGAATTCCGTTTATCATGGCTTTACTCCGTGGAACTAATCCTAGTGGTGGCAGTAGTGCTGTCTGAAAGAATCGGGCACCGGAAGGCCAGCAGATGGCTGTGGATGATGACGTCTTATGTGGATTAGTTCCTGGTGAAGATGTTGTGAGGCAGTATACCTGCCGGAACATCTTTGGGTTGTGTCGTGTGTCGTATGACTCGCCCTCCATGGAAAACCGCTTTGAAAATACTCCTGCATGTAAATCGTGCACATCTGTTGGCCGGCCCAGGTTCCCCTGGAAGAAAAAGAAGTATGACATGGCCCTGACGCTCACGCTTGCGCGCTGGGACATGCAGGATGTGTGTGTGCGCACACACACACACACACACACACATATATATATATATTTTTTTTTCCCTCTCAATGTCCAAGGGCTCATGTTAGGCGGTTCTCCCAGCGTCTCAGCACGTGTATGCCGGTACATTTCCTCCACCGAGACCCCCACCCCACCCCCCCCACCCCACCCCCTTCACCCCCTCCACTCACTGCCCTTCCCCATCCCAGTGAGGAGGACTGTGTGTTGTTGCCGCTTGACTGAGCAGAATGGGGGCGCCCCCTGGAGGGCTGGACACGTCCCAGGTGAGGGGGATGGGGAGTGGGGGTGGTGGTGGGGAAGGAGGGGGGGGGGTTCTGGCCCCTGTGTGAGGACGTTGGCTTGAAGAGGCCACAAAGGAAGCAGGCTTTTTTGTCCCAACAGTCGATCCCTTAGGCCCCCTCCACCGCACCCCTCCACCCTCGTTCTCCAGCCAGGGTCGTGACCTTGCTTAGGTGGGGGAGAGGGGGGGGGGGGGAGGGGGTTGGGGCCTGGAGGCAAACGAAGCTTGGGAAGGGCGATGAGGACTTCGTTGTGTGCCACTGTAAAGGGGTGGGGGGGGGGGGGTGGGGGGGGGGTTGGGGGCTGGAGTAGAGAGTGGGGTGGGGGTGACGATGGTCAGTCAGGGGGAAACAGGGAACAAAGTTGTCAGCGAGGTGGAGGGATGGGAATGCTTGAGTCAGTCAGCTTTGCCCAGCATGTCACACATTGAGGTTGGTCGTCCCCCGGGGCCTCCTGTCGTCATAGTTACCCTTGTTCGGCTTCATTTGTTCAGGTGTGTGGAAAAAAAAAAAAAATATATATATATATATATATTTCAAGATCGAGATTTCACTTTCGTGTCTTTGTATTTATCGATTCATTTATCGATATTTGTTTTGTTCTCCTGTCTTTGTTCATAATATATTGTCTGCAGATTATTCTGCACCTTAATTGGGGGGGGGGGGGGGGGGGGGGGGGGGGGGGGGGGGGGGGGGGGAACCGTCATGCACACAACACTCCACTCCCTTTGTGGGGCAGATGGGATTAATACTTGCCTGTCTGTACAGGGAGTGTCCACAGGAGTATCAGCCTGCATATGCCCTGTTCCACCTGTGGTTGCGTATGGCTTTTGCTTGGTTTCACATATCTTTTGTGTAAGTTTCTCTGACCAGTACATGTCAACATTATAAATAAGTATAGTGATAGACGTGAAAAAAAAAAGAGAAAGACAGTGATGGAAATAAAAACCACTGCAGGCAAAGGCAAGGGGGGCCCCCACTTCATGGTGTGAATGGTTACGGCTCAGTGATCTGGCCCCGGGTCAACACAGGCAGTGGTGCGTGGAAAAGACCTGGGGGTCCACGTGAGGTGTTGACAGCTTTACTGTGAATTCAGCACTAGGCTGACGTGAGGGTGTTGACAGCTGTACTGTGATGCAGCGCTGGGCTGACGTGAGGGTGTTGACAGCTTTACTGTGAATTCAGCGCTAGGCTGACGTGAGGGTGTTGACAGCTTTACTGTGAATTCAGCGCTAGGCTGACGTGAGGGTGTTGACAGCTTTACTGTGAATTCAGCGCTGGGCTGACGTGAGGGTGTTGACAGCTTTACTGTGAATTCAGCGCTAGGCTGACGTGAGGGTGTTGACAGCTTTACTGTGAATTCAGCGCTAGGCTGACGTGAGGGTGTTGACAGCTGTACTATGATGCAGCGCTAGGCTGACGTGAGGGTGATGACAGATGTTCTGTGATGCAGCACTAGGCTGACGTGAGGGTGATGACAGATGTTCTGTGATGCAGCACTGGGCTAACGTGAGGGTGATGACAGATGTTTGTGATGCGACGCTCGGTGGAAGCCAGGGCGGCAGAAATGACGGCGGCTTAGGCTTAGGGTAGGGAAATCGTGACGTTAATCCTGGGACTTTCTGCCTCTAATACATCAGCACTCAACACGATGTGTGGATGCTGTGCGTGCATGTGCTGAAGGTTCTTGTGTTAGGACGTGGGCGGCATCCACAGATGCAGGTCTTGAGGTAGACTGAGTGTCTCCCGAAATGGAAAGGATCGATCCATATTGGAGGAGGAGGAAAGGGGGTGAGACATGGGGCATTTTCATTCACAAACACTGTGGTCACCTTTGAAGACCTGTACAGGTTTATGATGATGGTGGACGGGGCAGAATGGAGTTGTGGTGAACTGGTGCGCGTGACCAACCTGTATTGGACAGGGAGGGTTAGGTGGGCAGTTGAGAGGTAGGGTTAGGTGGACAGTTGACAGGTAGGGTTAGGTGGGCAGTTGACAGGTAGGGTTAGGTAGAGGTAGGGTTAGGTGGGCAGTTGACAGGTAGGGTTAGGTGGGCAGTTGTCAGGTAGGATTAGGTAGAGGTAGGGTTAGGTGGGCAGTTGACAGGCAGGGTTAGGTAGAGGTAGGGTTAGGTGGGCAGTTGTCAGGTAGGGTTAGGTGGGCAGTTAGTTGTCAGGCAGGGTTAGGTAGAGAGGTAGGGTTAGGTGGGCAGTTGTCAGGTAGGGTTAGGTGGGCAGTGTCAGGTAGGGGTTAGGTAGGCAATTGAGAGCGAGGGAAGGTGGGCAGTTGAGAGGGAAGGGTAGTAGGCAGTTGAGAGGGAGGGATAGGTGGGCAGTTGAGAGGGAGGGATAGGTGGGCAGTTGAGAGCGAGGGATAGGTGGGCAGTTGAGAGGGAAGGGTAGTAGGCAGTTGAGAGGGAGGGTTAGGTGGGCAGTTGAGAGCGAGGGATAGGTAGGCAGTTGAGTGGGAGGGATAGGTGGGCAGTTGAGAGGGAGGGATAGGTGGGTAGTTGAGATGAAGGTTTAGGTGGGCAGCTGAGAGGGAGGGATAAGTGGGCAGTTGAGGCGGAGGGTTAGGTGGGCAGTTGAGAGCGAGGGATAGGTGGGCAGTTGAGAGCGAGGGATAGGTGGGCAGTTGAGTGGGAGGGATAGGTGGGCAGTTGAGAGGAAGGGATAGGTGGGCAGTTGAGATGAAGGGATAGGTGGGCAGCTGAGAGGGAAGGGATAGGTGCGCAGTTGGTAAGCGGAATGAAGACAGTGGTGAGACGTGACACAGAGGGGGGTGTTGCAGCGGTAGGTCACGTGGTCACTCAGGCGGGGCGAACAGTGCAGAAAGTCAGAGCGTGTAGTTGGCACAGACTGGGGGGGGGGACGGAGGGGGGGGGGGGGGGTGTCGTGCTTAGTAGTGCGTGACATGTCGTGATCACAGTACTGTGGTGATGGGAAGAGGGTGAAGGGGAGGTGAAGGCGAAGGATGGTGAGACTGGGGATGGGGGGGGGGGGGGGGGGGGGGAATGGAGTCTGTCATTGATAGGCGGTGGGCAAGATAACATCAGCATTCACGTCAATTTTCTGTCTGGTTGAAATGGGGGTCGGTTGGGATTGTTTTCTCTTCACTGAAGAAGACCTGTTGAGCACACCAGGTCTGGTTATTGTGGATTGTGTTATTCAAGTGTGTTGATCTGAAGAACTCTGTGTGTGTGGCGGGGAGGGGGGGGGGGGGGGGGGGGGGTACAGAGGATGAATGTAACTTCAGTAATTTCTAATTTAGGTTGCAGTGTGGTGGGTGTTTTTGTTTGTTTGTTTGTTTGTTTTGGGGGGGATGGGGTGTTTGAAGTCACAATGATTCTGACGTTTTGAATTTGGTTTTTAAATTCACGGAGACACTCAGCGTTTTTCAGTTTAGTTTGTAAATTCACAGAGACTCTGACAACGTTTTTGAATTTGGTTTTTAAAGTATCGGGGACTAACAACGTTGAATGCTACAGTCAGGTCAGGGACTAACAACGTTGAATGCTACAGTCAGGTCAGATGTTTAGATGAAACTAAGCTAAGGTGAATTTAGGACGCTACATCTTGTTGTAGGTGTGTTCAGCTTTGTTTCCCTGTCCATGAAGTGCGTGTCTTGGGCTTCTTACCTTCCTTGTGTCAACACACACAGGTGATGACAACGACAGTACAGAGACTGGTTTCATGATGACGACAGTTCAGAGATTGGTTTGATGACAACGACAGTACAGAGATTGGTTTGATGACAACGACAGTACAGAGATTGGTTTGATGACAACGACAGTACAGAGACTGGTTTCATGATGACGACAGTTCAGAGATTGGTTTGATGACAACGACAGTACAGAGATTGGTTTGATGACAACGACAGTACAGAGACTGGTTTCATGATGACGACAGTACAGAGATTGGTTTGATGACAACGACAGTACAGAGATTGTTTGATGACAACGACAGTAGAGAGACTGGTTTGATGACAGCGACAGTACACAGACTGGTTTTATGACAATGACATTATAGAAACTGGTTTGATGACAGCGACAGTACAGATAACGGGCTGATGACAACGACGGTGCACAAATAGAGTTGATGACAATGACAGTACACAAACGGAGTTGATGACAGTGACATACACAAACGGAGTTGATGACAGTGACATACACACAAATGGAGTTGATGACAATGACAGTACACAAACGGAGTTGATTACAATGACATACACAAATGGAGTTAATGACGACAGTACACAAATGGAATGGATTATACCGGAGAAGGGCCGTTCTTCTTGGAGGATGATTACCACTGGCTGCGTGATGGATTGTCTGTGCTGAGTGCTAGCCTCTACGATCTTGAGGTAGAGTCACTAAGCGGTGGATGAACTGGGTGCTAGCTGTTACGACCTTAAGGTAGAGTCACTAAGCGATGGATGAACTGGGTGCTAGCTGTCTGTTACGACCTAAGGTAGAGTCACTAAGCGGTGGATGAACTGGGTGCTAGCTGTCTGTTACGACCTTAAGGTAGAGTCACTAAGCGGTGGATGAACTGGGTGCAAGCTCTCTGTTACCATCTGTTACCACCTTGATAACGTAGAGTCCCTGCTATGGTACCTTCGGAGCTGCGCGAAGTCGGAACGGGACTGATGGAACGGGTAGTAGTAGTGATGAACTATTTTTTTGTGGTTTGATGACAATGGTAATTGAGCAGTTTGTTTCCAATGCAGTGATTGCAGTGTTTATATGTGTTTATTTATTTATTCATTGATTCGTTTATTTATTAGCATGGACACTACAGTGTTGAGTCAACTTCGGAACTGCAATGCAGAAATATTGTCTGTGTGATGTTGAAGAAGGATGATGATTAAGGTTAAATGACACGGGCTTAGCAGAATGGCCAAGCAAAGACCAAAGAACCTTTTTTCTGTTTTTTTCCCTTTGTTTGTTTTTTCTTTTCTTTTTCTTTTTTGCTGCCTGGTGTGTGAAAGGCATTGAACTGGTGACTAGCAAACACATTGAACAACTGATGAAACTACATATCTTGCTTCAGAAAACGAGAGACAACTGCGATGTGATTTGGTGGAATAAGGGTTAACTACACATCTTGCTTCAGAAAACGAGAGACCGCTGCAATGTGATTTGGTGGAATAAGGGTTAACTACACATCTTGCTTCAGAAAACGAGAGACCGCTGCAATGTGACTTGGTGGAATATAGGGTTAACTACACATCTTGCTTCAGAAAACGAGAGACCGCTGCAATGTGACTTGGTGGAATAAGGGTTATCTACACACGCGCTTCAGAAAGGAGACAGCTGCAAGGTGGTTTGTGGAATAAGGGTTAAGTACAAATTGAGCTTCAGAACACGGGAGACAACTGCAAGGTGCTTTGTGGAATATTGCTAGAGCACCGTGAAAGTGTCGGAGGGGTGTACACAGATGTGTGTGGTGTAGGGATGACTCGAGTTGTGTGTTGTGAGGAACAGGATGAACACGAGGCAGAAAAAACAGTCGGGGATGGTGTCACCCCCACCGAGCGTCTTCAGCTGAAGACTCTTCAGTTTGGGACGGTTGTTCTTGCATCCGTGATGTTGTCGCCATGTGTCTTTCTGTTCTCTTCACAGGCTCGCTGATTGGTTTGCCGGGGTGTCACGTGATGGTGCGGTCTGGCCCTCCCCCTCCCTCCTCTCCTTGGGGACCACCCCCACCCCCCTCACACCTCATCTTTGTGGATGGGTGGTTGGTGTGGTCCATGTGATTCGTCCTCCACTCATGACTAGATCCACACTCATCCACAACGACGGGGGGATTGCGTCAGTGCAGCGCTGACGTCATCCAGGAATGACGTCTCGTGTGTGTGTGTGTGTGTGTGTGTGTGTGTGTGTGTGTGTGTGTGCAGGAGGGTATGAAAAGTGTATGTGACGTAATGCTTTATTTGTGGGTATCACTTCTGTTCGAATGTTGGTGTATCGAATGTTGGTGTGTGTGGGCGGTAGTTTAAGTAGACCAGATGGGGAGGGAGAGCTTCATGGTTTGTCAGGTGTCAAGCGGCCCCCCCCCCCCACTCTCTCTCTCTCTCTTTCTTTTCTCTCTCTCACTCTCTCTCTCTCTCTCCCTGTGTGTGTGAGCGTGTGCGTGCGTGCGTGCTTGTGTGTGTGTGTGTGTGTGTGTGTAAGTGTAAGTGTGTGTGTGTGACACAGATGTCTCTCTCTGTCTGTCTGTCTGTCTGTCTGCCTGTCTGTCTGTTTGTCTGTCTGTCTGTCTCTGTCTCTCTCTCTTCTGTGTCACACAGGTGTATGTTAGACTTTCTCTCTCTCTCTCTCTCTCTCTCTCTCTCTCTCTCTCTCTCTCTCTCTCTCACACACACACACACACACACACACACACACACACACACACACACAGAGGTGTAACTCGGACTCTCTCTCTCTCTTACTTCATCCCCCTCTCTCTCTCTTTCTCTCTCCCTTTCTTTCTTTCTTTGTCTCTCTTTTTCTATCTGTCCCTCCCTCCCCCCCCCCCTCTCTCTCTCTATCATTCCGTCCCTCTCTCTGTTCCCCACCCTCTGCCCTTCTCACAAAGGCACGTTCTACGTTAGCTTATTGTTGGGAAAAAAGATCTCGAGTCCTGGACAATCTTAAATAAATGTCAGCGAACCGCCCAGAGAAACGTGGACAAACGAGTCACAAGACAACACACAACGCGTTTCGACCTCTTAGGTCTTCCTCAGGTGAAATAAAGACAGACAAAATAACGAAAATGCACTTAACTTTGATCGCTTCAGATTGCTTCTGAGTTCATTTTCGTTATTTTGTCTGTCTTTATTTCACCTGAGGAAGACCTAAGAGGTCGAAACGCGTTGTGTGTTGTCTTGTGACTCGTTTGTCCACGTTTCTCTGGGCGGTTCGCTGACATTTATTTAAGATTTGTTTAGATTTCCGCCTGCAGACTGCAACCGAGTCCTGGAACCAACAGACCCTCGGTCACTTCACACTCTGTTTAGCTTACTGTCAGGAAGAAAGATTCTGAGTCCTGGAACCAACAGACCCTCGGTCCCTTCACACTTAGAGCCGATGGTCATCAGGTAGATGACACGTCCAACACCTGTGACACGAATGACGTCACTGTGAGGGACAGTCATCAGGCAGATGACACAACTGACACCTGTGACATGACTGACGTCACTGTGATCGACAGTCATCAGGTAGATGACACATCTGACACCTGTGACATCACTGTGTACTGACGTCACATGTGCCTGTAATGTGACGGCAGTGTGGTTGCAATGTGGCTGCAGTGTGGTTGCAATGTGGCTGCAGTGTGCTGCAATGTGGCTGCAGTGTGCTGCAATGTGGCTGCAGTGTGGCGGCAGTGTGCTGCAATGTAGTGGAAGTGTGGCTGCAGTGTGCTACAATGTGGCTGCAGTGTGCTGCAATGAGGCTGCAGTGTGGCTGCAATGTGGCGGCAGTGTGGCTGCAATGTGGCTGCATTGTGGCGGCAGTGAGGCGGTAATGTGGCTGCAGTGTGGCTGTATTGTGGCGGTAATGTGGCTGCAGTATGGCTGCAATGTGGCGGTAATGTGGCTGCAGTGTGGCTGCAATGTGGCGGCAGACGGGCCGGTCTCTGGGCTGGAGGAAACCACACAGCCCCCAACAGCCCCCTGTAGATCATACGTCACGGCCGTATCACGGTGGGGGGGGGGGGGGGGGGGGGGGGACTCAACTGTGGAGGGGAAAAAGGGAGAGGCAGTTTAGGGGGGGGGGGGTGGAGGAGGGGAGGGGCGGGAGGATGATAGTTACAGCGCAGTTGTGAAGGAGTGGGGAGGAAGCATTATTGGGGGCCTCCCCCCCCCCCCCCCCCCCCCCCCCCCCCCCCCCCCCCCCCCGCTGAGGATGAAACGGGATGGATGAAGAAGGGGTGGGAGGTGGAGTAGGGGAGGGGGGAGGCGACGGAGGTTAGGCCGATTTGATCAGTGGAGACTATTCTGCTGCAGATAAAATAAGGCGTGCGGGCAACCACTGGCGTGTGTGTGTGTAGGGCGCTGACAGGGGGGGGGGGGGGGGGGGGAGGGGGGGGGTGAAGGGAGATGTAGGAGGTGTGGGGAATTCCAAGTGAGTGAACGGTTGTGAGGGTCGGTAGTGAAGGTGGAAGACCTCCACCCACACGACGTCAGGAGTCAACAGGAAAAGAAAGACAGTCCGATGCTGTAACGTCGATCAGCAGTTTGAAAGAGAGAGAGAATGAGGGGGGGGGAAGAGAGAGAGAGGGGGAGAGCGGAGAGAAGAGAGGGAGGGAGAGAGAAAGGGGAGAGAGAGGAGGAGGAGTAAGAGAGAGAGAGGGGGATGGGGAGAGAGAAAAACAGAGAGAGAGAGAGAGAGAGAGAGAGAGAGAGAGAGAGAGATGTGATGCATGCATAACATATGTCCGTTTCTGATGGTTCTTGGTACCACAAAGAAAAGAAAGAAAACATTCCTGTCAACTGTGTTTTCCTGTTGCTAGGAAACGGTCGGAAATTTGGATGGGGGGGGGGGGGGGGGGGGGGGGGGGGGGGGGGGGGGGTCGGAATAGCCCAGTGGTAGAGCGCCGGACTCGTAATCTTGGTGATTCTGGGGTTGCGGGTTCGAATCTTCTCCGGGCCGTGTGGTTGACATACTGTGGTTGACAGGCTGCATACTGTGGCTGACATACTGTAGTTGGCAGGCTGCATACTGTGGTTGACATACTGCGGTTGACAGGCTGCATCTGTGGTTGACATACTGTGGTTGACAGGCTGCATAATGTGGTTGACATACTGTGGTTGACAGGCTGCATACTGTGGTTGACATACTGTGGTTGACAGGCTGCATACTGTGGTTGACATACTGTGGTTGACAGGCTGTATACTGTGGTTGACAGGCTGCATACCGTGGTTGATAGGCTGCATACTGTGGTTGACATACTGTGGTTGACAGGCTGCATACTGTGGTTGACATACTGTGGTTGACAGGCTGCATACTGTGGTCAACATACTGTGATTGACAGGCTGCATACTGTGGTTGACATACTGTGGTTGACAGGCTGCATACTGTGGTTGACAGACTGGTTGACAGGCTGCATACTGTGGTTGACAGGCTGCATACTGTGGTTGACATACTGTGGTTGACAGGCTGCATACTGTGGTTGACAGGCTGCATACTGTGGTTGACAGGCTGCATACTGTGGTTGATAGGCTGCATACTGTAGTTGACAGGCTGCATGGCTGTGTTGAGAGCTATAGCTCCACACACTATACCTGGTCTGGGTGATCGGCATGTTCGGTGCCTTTACCCCTTTATGTACAAATACAGATATCCCTCTCCTCCACCCCCCCGCCTTCTTCACTTCCATCCCCTTCTCCTCCCTCTGGCTGTCTGTCTGTCTGTCTGTCTGTCTGTCTGTCTGTCTGTCTGTCTGTCTCTCTCTCTCTCTCTCTCTCTCTCTGTATTTTCGTTCCAATAGATAAAGCTGTATTCACCCTTCTCCCCCTCGCCTCGCTCTCCCCTACACACGCACGCACGTACACACACACACACACACGAACCCACGCACGAGCGCACACACACAGACACACTCGAACGCACGCACGCACACGCACACACACACAGACACACTCGCACGCACGCACGCACGCACGCACACGCACGAAGACAAAAAGAGTGTCCAAACACAATAAAGGACAACAAGGGAAAATTCTTTAAGAAACTTGTAAAATATAAAACCGGACACAATCTCCATCAGGAACGGATTTTGAAGAGTCTAATCTTTAGACTCAGACTTGATGCATACAAAACAAATATTGTAAAAATGCCTTCTGCATTTGTGGCCAAAATATTACTCCATTCCATGTCATCTTTCTTTGCAGAAATACTAAAAAATATTTACCTACTTGGATATTAAGTTTGAACCCATCAATCGCGAATTTTTGGGACATTTTTGGGAATGAAGCGAAGGCCATAGAAGCTGTTAGGGCAACTGTTAAGAGTCCAGTTGGACATTTACTTTGATTCTCGAGTTATTTGTTCGATTTGTTCTCTTATTATGTCAATTGTTAAAAATTTTTTTTCTTTAAAAATGTTCAGATATGAATCCAGGCTAAAGTAGTTTACCGTTGTACCGGTAGATTAGAATGGGTTTAAAGTGATTGTCACTTATGGTATTTCATTAGTTAGATAGACTATGCATGCAAAGATTAGCATACTACACTACCTCCACACTCCATACACGTTTAATGACATTTTTTAAAACAACACCTACATTTTATGCCCCCCCCCCCCCCCACACACACACACACACACAACACACAACACACACACCACACCATACACTGTTTTGTTTGTTTGTTTGTTTTTTTTTTTTTTTTTTTTTCTATTTGTCTTTGTTTGTTTGCCTGTTCGTTTGTCTCCTGTTTTGTCTAAGATCACTATAAAGTGGATAGACATTAAATTAAAGAACGAACGACCACACACACACACACACACAGATGACAGACAGACCACCACACAACCACACACACACACACACACACACACCAACACACACACACACCACAACACACAACACTCTCTCTCTCTCTCTATCCCTCTCCCCCCCCCACATATACACACACACAACACACACGCACACTCACACTCACACACACACCACACTCTCTCCCTCTCTCTCTCTCTCACGCGCGCGCTCGCACACACACGTACGCCACACACGCACGCACACACAATACATACACTCGCACACACACACAAAGGTTCACTCT
>JADBJO010002636.1:421317-441802 GCA_016801955.1 Conus betulinus
CAGACGACACAGCAGTGTCAAAGGTCAGACGTGTAGCGGCGCCGTGAGGGACGAAGCAGTGTGGTGTGTAGCATGTCTGCAGAGTGGCAGGAACGAAGCACTGTGTGTACCAAGCAGCGTTGTGTCCTATGGTGCTACAGTAACAAAGAAGTGTGTTGTGCCATGTCTGTAGTGTTACAATAACAATGAAGTGTGCTGTGCCATGTCTATAAGTGCTACAGCAACAAAGAAGTGTGTTGTGCCATGTCTGTAGTGTTACAATAACAATGAAGTGTGCTGTGCCATGTCTATAAGTGCTACAGTAACAAAGAAGTGTGTTGTGCCATGTCTGTAGTGCTACAATAACAATGAAGTGTGCTGTGCCATGTCTATAAGTGCTACAGCAACAAAGAAGTGTGTTGTGCCATGTCTGTAGTGTTACAATAACAATGAAGTGTGCTGTGCCATGTCTATAAGTGCTATGTACAATAACAAAGAAGTCTGTTGTGCCCTGTCTGTGGTGTTACAATAACAATAACAATGAAGGGTGTTGTGCCCTGTCTGAAGTGTTACAATAACAATGAAGTCTGTTGTGCCATGTCTGTGGTGTTACAATAACAATGAAGTCTGTTGTGTCTTGTCTGTAGTGTTACGATAACAATGAAGTCTGTTGTGCCATGTCTGTGGTGTTACAATAACAATGAAGTCTGTTGTGCCATGTCTGAAATGTTACAATAACAATGAAGTCTGTTGTGCCATGTGTGTGGCGTTACAGTATCAATGAAGTCTGTTGTGCCATGTGTGTGGCGTTACAATAACAAAGAAGTGTATTGTGCCATGTGTGTGTGTGTGTGTGTGTGTGTGTGTGTGTGTGTGTGTGTGTGTGTGTGTGTAGTTAGAATAATAAATAAGTGTCTTGTGTTTGTTATGTTTGTAGTGTTTGAATAATAAGTCAGTGTCGTGTGTGTTATGTTTGTAGTGTTTGAATAATAAATCAGTGTCGTGTGTGTTACGTTTGTAGTGTAAGAATAATAAACCAGTGTAGTGTGTGTTATGTATGTAGTGTTACAATAATAAATCAGTGTCTTGTGTTTTATGTTTGTAGCGTTAGAATAATAAATCAGTGTCGTGTGTGTTATATTTGTAGTGTTAGAATAATACAGAAGTGTCGTGTATGCTATGTTTGTAGAGTAGAATAATACAGCAGTGTCGTGTGTATTATGTCTGTAGTGTTACAACAATAATACACCAATGTTACAGTAATAAATCAGTTTCGTGTTTGTTATGTTTGTAGTGTTAGAATAATAAATAAGTGTCATGTGTGTTATGTTTGTAGTGTTACAATAATAAATCAGTGTCGTGTGTGTTATATTTGTAGTGTAGAATAATACAGAAGTGTCGTGTGTGTTATGTTTGTAGTGTTAGAATAATACAGAAGTGTCGTGTATGTTATGTTTCTAGTGTTAGAATAATAAATCGGTGTCGTGTGTGTTATGTTTGAGTGTAGAATAATACATGAGTGTGGTGTATGTTATGTTTGTGTAGTGTTAGAATAATACAGAAGTGTGGTGTATGTTATGTTTGTAGTGTAGAATAATGCAGAAGTGTCGTGTGCGTTATGCTTGTAGTGTTAGAATAATACAGCAGTGTCGTGTGTATTATGTCTGTAGTATTAGAATAATACAACAGTGCCGTGTGTGTGTTGCGTTTGTAGTGTAGAATAATACAACAGTGCCGTGTGATGCCTGTAGTGTTACAACTATAATACGCCAGTGCTGTATGTGTGATGTCTGTAGTGTTACACAAATAATACACCAGTGTTGTATGTGTGTCATGTCTGTAGTGTTACAACTATACTGAAGCAGTGCAGTATGTGTCATATCTGTAGTATTACAACTATGATACACAGTGCTGTATGTGTGATGTCTGTAGTGTTACAACAACAATACACAGTACTGTATGTGTCATATCTGTAGTGTTACAACAGTAATACACCAGTGCTGCATGTGTAATGTCTGTAGTGTTACAACAATAATACACCAGTGCTGTGTGTGTGATGTCTGTAGTGTTACAACAATAATACACCAGTGCTGTGTGTGTCATGTCTGTAGTGATACAACAGTAATACACAGTGCTGTATGTGTGTCATGTCTGTAGTGTTACAACAATAATACACCAGAGCTGTATGTGTGTCATGTCTGTAGTGACACAACAATAATACACCAGTGCTGCATGTGTAATGTCTGTAGTGTTACAACAATAATACACAGTGCTTCATGTGTGATGTATGTAGTGATACAACAATAAGACACCAGAGCTGTATGTGTGATGTCTGTAGTGATACAACAATAATACACCAGAGCTGTATGTGTGATGTCTGCAGTGTTACAACAATAATACACCAGTGCTGTATGTGTGATGTCTGTAGTGTTACAACAACAATATACACCAGTGCTGTATGTGTCATGTCTGTAGTGCTACAACTATACTGAAGCAGTGCGGAATGTGTCATATCTGTAGTGTTACAACTATAATACGCCAGTGCTGTTTGTGTGATGTTTGTAGTTGTACAACAATAATACACCAGTGTGTTATGTGTGTCATATCTGTAGTGTTACAACTACATTGAAGCATGCTGTATGTGTCATATCTGTAGTGTTGCAACTATAATACACCAGTGCTGTATATGTCATGTCTGTAGTGTTACAACAATAACACACCAGTGCTGTATGTGTGACGTCTGTAGTGTTACAACAATAATACACCAGTGCTGTATGTGTGACGTCTGTAGTGTTACAACAATAATACACCAGTGCTGTATGTGTGACGTCTGTAGTGTTACAACAATAATACACCAGTGCTGTATGAGTGACGTCTGTAGTGTTTAAAACAATAATACACCAGCGCTGTATATTTCATGTCTGTAGAGCTGCAATAACAAAGCAATTTGTGTATATTGTATGTAGAATCACAATAACAAAGCATTGTGGTGTATTGTATGTAGAATCACAATAACAAAGCATTGTGGTGTGTGTATTGTATGTAGAATCACAATAACAAAGCAGTGTGGTGTATTGTATGTAGAATCACAATAACAAAGCAGTGTGGTGTATTGTATGTAGAATCACTATAACAAAGCATTGTGTGGTATATGTATTGTATGTAGAATCACTATAACAAAGCATTGTGGAGTATGTATTGTATGTAGAATCACCATAACAAAGCAGTGTGGTGTGTGTATTGTATGTAGAATCACAATAACAAAGCATTGTGGTGTGTGTATTGCATGTATTACCACAATTACAAAGTATTGTGGTGTACGTTTTGTATGTAGTAAAACAATTACAAAGCATTGTGGTGTCATGTGTTGTATGTAGAACCACAATTACAAAGTATTGTGGTGTGTTTTGTATGTAGTAAAATAATAACAAAGCATTGTGCTGTGTGTCATAGTTGTAGTGTAGCAATAACCAAACTGTCATTTTTATATCTGTAGTGATAGCATCACAAAGCAAAGTGGTGGTGGTGGTGGTGGTGGTGGTGTATGCATGTGTGTGTGTGTGTGTGTGTGTGTGTGTGTGTGTGTGTGTGTGTGTGTGTGTGTGTGTGTGTGTGTGTGTGATAACTGTAGCATCATAATAACAAAGCAGTCTGGAGTGTGCTATGTTTGTAGTGTTATCATAATACAGCCGTGTGTGTGTGCGTATCATTACTGTAGTGTTACAATGATAAAGCAGGAGTGCGTCATGTGTGTAGCGTGTCAATAAGAAAGCACTGATGTTTATATCATGTGTGTAGCATTACAATATCAAGCCAGTGTGCTCTGTGTCATGTGTGTAGTGTTGTAACAACAAAGCAGAGTAGTGTGTGTTATATCTGTAGTGTTACAGTAACAAAGACGTAGTCCCTTAAAGGCTATGGTAGTCCCTTAAAGGCTATGATGGCATCAGCTTACCGCAGGCCGTTCGGTGGAAAGGTTGTCAACAGACAGAGACTGGCTGGGTAGACTGGGGGCGGTGACAGGCTGGGTAGACTGGGTGGTGACAGGCTGGGTAGACTGGGTGGTGACAGGCTGGGTAGACTGGGTGGGGGGACAGGATAGACTGGGTGGGGACAGGATAGACTGGGTGGGGACAGGATAGACTGGGTGGGGACAGGCTGGGTAGACTGGGTGGGGACAGACTGGGTAGACTGGGTGGTGACAGGTAGACTGGGCGGGGACAGGCTGGGTAGATTGGGTGGGGACAGGATAGACTGGGTGGGGACAGGATAGACTGGGTGGGGACAGGATAGACTGGGTGGGGACAGGCTGGGTAGACTGGGTGGTGACAGGGTAGACTGGGCGGGGACAGGCTGGGTAGACTGGGCGTGGACAGGCTGTGTAGACTGGATGGGAACAGCCTGGGTAGACTGGATGGGGACAGGCTGTGTAGACTGGGTGGCGACAGGCTGGGTAGATTGGGTGGTGACAGGCTGGGTAGACTGGGCGGTGACAGGCTGTGTAGACTGGGCAGCGACAGGCTGGGTAGACTGGGTGGTGACAGGCTGGGTAGACTGGGCGGTGACAGGTTGGGTAGACTGGGTTGTGACACTGGGCGGGGACAGGGTGGGTAGACTGGGCGGTGACAGAGTAGACTGGGCAGGGACAGGCTGGGTAGACTGGGCGGTGACAGGGTAGACTGGGTGGGGACAGACTGGGTAGACTGGGCGGTGACAGGGTAGACTGGGTGGGGACAGACTGGGTAGACTGGGTGGTGACAGGGTAGACTGGGTGGGGACAGGCTGGGTAGACTGGGTGGTAAAAGGGCTGGGTAGACTGGGCGGTGACAGGGTAGACTAGGTGGGACAGGCTGGGTAGACTAGGCAGGGACAGGGTAGACTGGCGGTGACAGACAGGCTAGGTAGACTGGGCGGTGACAGGGTAGACTGGGTGGGGACAGGTTGGGTAGGGTGGTGACAGGCTGGGTAGACTGGGGTGGGACAGGCTGGGTAGACTGGGTGGGGACAGGCTAGGTAGACTGGGCGGTGACAGGCTGGGTAGACTGGTGGGGACAGGCTGGGTAGACTGGGCGGGGACAGGCTGGGTAGACTGGGCGGTGACAGGCTGGGTAGACTGGGCGGTGACAGGCTGGGTAGACTGGGCGGTGACAGGCTGGGTAGACTGTGTGGGGACAGGTTGGGTAGACTGGGCGGTGACAGGCTGGGTAGACTGTGTGGGGACAGGCAGGGTAGACTGTGTGGGGACAGGCAGGGTAGACTGGGGTGTGGGGACAGGCTGTGTAGACTGTGTGGGGACAGGCAGGGTAGACTGTGTGGGGACAGGCTGGGTAGACTGGGCGGTGACAAGGTAGACTGGGCGAGGACAGGCAGGGTAGACTGGGCGAAGACAGGCTGGGTAGACTGGCTGGTAAAGATCATCCACTTCGGATCGGAGGAGAGACGCCAGTCTTCACCAGCAAGTGCAATGGCCAGCCAACCAAGGCGTGGGTCTGAGTACTGCGTCCTGTCCCTGCACACAGCTGTGGATTGCACAGTGGCTGTGGTTTGAGGACTGCGTCCTGCCCTGCACACAGCTGTGGACAGCATGGTGGCTGTGGTCTGAGGACTGCGTCCTGTCCCTGCACACAGCTGTGGACTGCACGGTGGCTGTGGTCTGAGGACTGCGTCCTGTCCCTGCACACAGCTGTGGACTGCACAGTGACTGTGGTCTGAGGACTGCGTCCTGTCCCTGCACACACAGCTGTGGACTGCACAGTGACTGTGGTCTGAGGACTGCGTCCTGTCCCTGCACACAGCTGTGGACTGCACAGCGACTGTGATCTGAGGACTGCGTCCTGTCCCTGCACACAGCTGTGGACTGCAAAGCGGCTGTGGTCTGAGGGGGACAGGGGGGTTGGGGTGGGGGTCTCCATGTGTGGACAGTCAGGCGTGTAGCGCCGAGCGGTGAGGTCACGCCTGTCTTGTGCAGGTCACCGCCAGAGGATCACGTGCGCCATTCCCTGCTGTCAGTGTGTGAGGAACGCCTCTAGAGTGTGATGACACGTGACGACCGCCTGTCACTGCATGTGTCTCTGTCAGTCACTGCATGTGTCTCTGTCAGTCACTGTATGTGTCTCTCTGTCAGTCACTACATGTGTCTCGGTCAGTCACTACATGTGTGTCTGTGTCCGTCACTACATGTGTCTGTGTCAGTCACTACATGTGTCTGTGTCAGTCACTACATGTGTCTCTGTTGTAACCAGCGTTGGGGAGTTCGGTGTCGTGAGGTAAGGAGAGAGAGGAGGTAGGTGGGGGGGGGGGGGGAGCTGTTATTTCCTAATAAATGTCAGAAAACTCATGAGAGAGAGAGAGAGAGAGAGAGAGAGAGAGAGAGAGAGAGAGGGAGAGAGAGAGAGAGATGCGGGAGGGGAGGGGAGGGGGTGTGGAGGTGTGGTAAGTGGATGGTTTCAAATACCCCACCCCCCTCATCACACATCAGCAGTTTAGCTTTCTTTCCTTTTCCTTTGTTCTTTTTTTGTCATTCAGCTTTTCTCTTTGTTTCTTTGTTTCATACAGCTCTACAGAGAACGCCATTCTACGCTATCTGCATACCGTCTTCCGAGCTGTCACCCAGAAACATGACACCCACAGGCCAAGCAAGACACATGTGACCGTGACACATTCTCAGTGTGACCTGTCTGCTGTCTTTACCCTGTAGCCATGGTAAGACAACGTTAGTTGTATGTAAAGTCTGTTGTTTTTACCTGTAGCCATGGTAAGACAACGTCAGTTGTATGTAAAGTCTGCTGTCTTTACCTGTAGCCATGGTAAGACAACGTCAGTTGTAGGTAAAGTCTTTTGTTTTTACCTGTAGCCATGGTAAGACAACGTCAGTTGTATGTAAAGTTTGTTGTTTTTTACCTGTAGCCATGGTAAGACAACGTCAGTTGTATGTAAAGTCTGCTGTCTTTACCTGTAGCCATGGTAAGACAACGTCAGTTGCATGTAAAGCCCTGTTTTTTACCTGTAGCCATGGTAAGACAACGTCAGCTGTAAGTAAAATCTGTTGTTTTTACCTGTAGCCATGGTAAGACAACGTCAGCTGCATGTAAAGTCTGTTGTTTTTACCTGTAGTCATGGTAAGACAACGTCAGCTGTAAGTAAAGTCTGTTGTTTTTACCTGTAGCCATGGTAAGACAACGTCAGTGTGATTTCCTGTCTGCCTGCAGCCATGGTGAGATAACGTCACTGGGTCCAGTCTTTCTGTAGCCATGGTAAAATAACGTCACTGGGTCCAGTCTTTCTGTAGCCATGGGTAAAATGACGTCACTGGGTCCAATCTGCTTGTAGCCATGGTAAAATAACGTCACTGGGTACAGTGTCCAGGCTTTGTCCTTGGTCTTGAACATCTCGTCCTCGTGTCCACTTTCTGGTCGTTGTTTCAACTAACGTTTGCCAGGGACTACTTTGGAGTTGTTTCAAGATAGATTTTGTGGTTGTTTCAAGATGATTCTGTCATTGTCGATTTAATTGTCCTTGTTTTAAAAACTAAAAAAAAAAAAATTCATTGCTTATTTTGACCATCGTTGTTAAAGGATGGCGTTATCTTTGTTTATTCTGCCATCTTTGTTCGAACCTAATTTGTTATTGTCTCCTTAACTGTCATCGTTTAAAGTTAATTTGGTGATCATCTACTTTGCCATCTTTGTTTGAAATTGAGTTTGTCATTGTTGTGCTATGGTTGTTTAAAGGAAACTTGGAACTGTCTGCTTTGTTAGCGATGTTTCCAAATAATGCTGTCATTGTCTAGTTTGTTGGTTTATTTAATGATAATGTTTCCATTGCTTAGTTTGTTGTCGCTGATTAAACTTAGTTTTTTTTTCACAGCTATCTATTTCTGTTGGTTTATCTAATGACAGTATTGCCATTGTTTAGTTTGTCGTGGATTAAATTTAGCTTTTTCACAGATATATATAATTTCTGTTGAAAGAAAAGTGATGAATACACGCAGTCATTGCTGTCCTCTCTCTCTCTCTCTCTCTCTCTCTCTCTCTCTCTCTCTGTCTCTCTCCCTCTCTCTCTCTCTCTCTCTCTCTCTCTCTCTCTCTGTGACTCTATCTGACTCTCTCTGTGTCTCTCTCCCTCTGTCTCTGTCTCTCTCTCTTCTCCCCCATATATATGTTATCTCTCTCTCTCTCTATCTCTCTCTCTCTCTATATATATATATTGCATTGTGTGTGTGCATGCGTGCGTGCGTGTACGTGTGTGTGTGTGTGTGTGTGTGTGTGTGTGTGTGTGTGTGTGTGTGTGTGTGTGTTTTAAAGTGTGAAACAGGATCACCGACGAAGAAAATGAAAGTGTCTCCAACGAAAAGTCAAGAAGAGCAAGAGGAAGGTATGTACACCAATTGATGTAAGGTCACAGAGGAAGGTGTGTACACCAATTGATGTAAGGTCACAGAGGAAGGTATGGACACCAATTGATGTAATGTCGCACGTAGAGTAAGATAAGTACACCAATGGATGTAAGATCACAGAGTAAGATAAGTACACCAATTGATGTAAGGTCACACGTAGAGTAAGATAAGTACACCAATTGATGTAAGGTCACAGAGGAAGGGTATGTACATCAACTGATGTAAGGTCACAGAGTAAGATAAGTACACCAATTGATGTAAGGTCACATGCAGAAAGAAGGGTCAAATCTTCGAATCGCCGCGTATGTTGTTCCCTTTGCGAAGTTTTAGAAATGGTGTTGATGAGTGATGTAGCTCAGAAAGAGAGAGAAAGAGAGAGAGAGAGAGAGAGAGAGAGAGAGAGAGAGAGAGAGAGAGGGGACAGAGATAGAGAGACAGAGATAGAGAGAGACAGAGAGAGGAGAGAGAGAGAGAGAGAGAGAGAGAGAGAGAGAGAGAGAGAGAGAGAGAGAGAGAGATCTGTCTATAATGATGGACTGCTAATTATCAATATACCAAGTCTAGATCTCGTTTTTATTTTTTTTTTAAATGTTCATCTACATCCAGCTTTAGATGAGGTTTAAGATAAGGATAACTTCCAAAATATCTGTAAAAAGATTAAACCGTTCGCTATTTTAAATGTGACAAGACCATTTCTACCAGCTGCAGTTATATCAATCTCTGGTGGATAAAATGAGCGAAGTTGCCAATGTTTTGACCTAGCCCAAGCAAAACCAAAACCAATTCAAACAAAGAAAGTCGTATTTTAGTTACCTAATGTTCCTTATCTCTGGCATATTGGATATGATTTAGTCTCAATGTAAACGAGTCATTGGGAGATCGTCTGTCCCACACCCAAATTTCTATAGGTCACGTGTATAAGCAACAAACACAGCATGTAAGAAGAAGAGATGGTGCATCACCTGTGATATAATAAGCATGTGCGCGTGTATGTCTGTGAGCAAGCGGGAAAGTATAGATGCTGGAGTGTGTGTGTGTGTGTGTGTGTGTGTGTGTGTGTGTGTGTGTGTGTGTGTGTGTGTGTGTGTGTGTGTGTGTGTTATGTGTGCATGTCCTGGAGCAGTGAGGAATAGAAATGCCTGGAATATGTCTTATCTTAATGATTTTTAATGATAACTCACCTCTCTCTCTCTCTCTCTCTCTCTCTCTCTCTCTCTCTCTCTCTCTCTCTCATGCGTGCGGGCACGCATGCATGTATATACAATTATGTGCGGCTGATGCATGCTTTATTTGCACTACTAAAAAAAAAGGAGAAAGAATGAAATTCCCATTTTGGTGATACACGCATGTTTTATTGTTTGAAGTCATTTTGATTTTCAGTGTCACGTTTGTAACTATAAATACGTATGTCTTAACTTTTAGGGCGGCGGTCACGAATGTAATTTCTCTTTTAACAAGAGATAATAAAGTTTTCTGAAGTCTGAAGTCCACACCCACAATTCGGAGCCATACTGAACAATTGAACCATACAAATAACCCCAAAGACGCGCTTTTGAGATTATTCAACCTTTATATGGGGCCGGAATAGGTCGGTTGGTAGAGCGTCGGACTCGTAATCTTGGTGATTCTGGGGTTGCAGGTTCGAATTTCCATCGGGCCGTTTCGATACAGGGGGATTTTTCCCTTGGAGTTAACATTGGTTCTGACTCCATTTCCCATACAGTCCTTCGAATAAGACTATAAACCGAGGTCCCGTGCGTGAATGCACACAAACATGTCGCACTCATGTAGAACCCCATCACCAACTTTCGGAAGAGAAGACCAGTTGGCTGTTGGTATGGATGACACGTTACACATAGCATGCACTCTGCGTGAAAAATCGAAAGAATGAAAGAGTTGTTGAAAGTAATGAACGATATTAACTGAATGACACAGTAAACGACTGAATGAAGTGCCAGCAGGCAGCTCTTCAGTCGGCCCTACCGAGGTAGGCAGCCCGTTGTTTAAACGAGAATGCAGATTGTAAAGCGCTTAGAGATTGGTCTCTGGTCAAGGATAGGCGCTATGTAAGTACTCATAATAATGATGATGATGATGATGATAATAATAATGATAATGATTATGATGATCATAATAATGACGATGATGGTGATAATATTAATAATAACAATGAAAATAATAATGATAATAATGATAATAGTAATAATAATAATAATAACAATAATAATAGTAATGATAATGATGATGATGATGATGATGATGATAATAATAATAATAATAATAATAATAATAATGATGATGATAATGATGATGATGATGATAATAATAATAATAATAATAATAATAATAATAATAATATGATACAATTTACTGTGGGTTCGACTTGCCAGGTCTTGGCATGCTCTAGCAAAGCACAAACGAGTAGAGAATAAAACTTCCAAATGTTTATAAACATTCACACCAGATGTCAAATCACCATCTTAACCACCCATTGCACGAGCCACTTTACCCATTTGTAAACCTATAGAACTGAAAAAGAATGGCCCCCTGCTTTGATGTTTAGTTAGTGGCATGGCTGGAAGGTCGTAGGTTCGATTCCAATCAGACACATTAATATCTGAGATTAGATTAAAAGAAAAAGAACTGTTCGAGAGGTCGCCAAACGAACGGAGAGACAAACCAATTTCAAGACTAAGCACGGCGCGTTTCGACCTCTTTGGTCTTATTCAAGCAAGATGAATAGCATTCAAGGCAATAAAAGGAGAAACGAACAATCGCTTATCACAGCATTCAAGGCAATAAAAAGAGAAACGAACAATCATTTATCAAATTCGTTTCAGTTTCCGCCTACAATCACCTCAATTGAAAATTAATTTATGGGATTGCCGGCTACAGCTCGGTACGCTATGGGTGAAATGACAGGACCACAGCTCCATACTCTATGGGTAAAATAGGGTTAATGGACAGGACCACAGTCCTATACTCTATGGGTAAATGGGGTTAATGGACAGGACCACGGTCCTATACTCTATGGGTGAAATGGGGTTAATGGACAGGACCACAGTTCCATACTCTGGGTGAAATGGGATTAATGGACAGGACCACAGCTCCATACTCTATGGGTGAAATGGGGTAATGGACAGCACCACAGTTCCATACTCTATGGGTGAAATGGGGTTAATGGACAGCACCACAGTTCCATACTCTATGGGTGAAATGGGGTTAATGGACAGGATCACAGTTCCATACTCTATGGGTGGAATGGGGTTAATGCACAGGACCACAGTTCCCATACTCTATGGGTGAAATGGGGTTAATGCACAGGACCACAGTTCCATACTCTATGGGTGAAATGGGGTTAATGGACAGCACCACAGTTCCATACTCTATGGGTGAAATGGGGTTAATGGACAGTACCACAGTTCCATACTCTATGGGTGAAATGGGGCTAATGGACAGGATCACAGTTCCATACTCTATGGGTGAAATGGGGGTTAATGCACAGGACCACAGTTCCATACTCTATGGGTGAAATGGGGCTAATGGACAGGACCACAGTCCTATAGTATGTGGCTGAAATGGGGTTAATGCACAGGACCACGGTTCCGTACTCTATGGGTGAAATGGGATTAATGGACAGGACCACAGTTCCGTACTCTATGAGTGAAATGGGGTTAATGGACAGGACCACAGTTCCGTACTCTATGGGTGAAATGGGGTTAATGGACAGGACCACAGTTCCGTACTCTATGGGTGAAATGGGGACAATGGACACAGTGGAGATAACCTGGAGAGGAGGTGGGAAAAGATGAATAACAGGCATAAATGCTACATTGATAGGGGACATTGTTTCTCATTTACTTTCATAAGTATTCTTCTCCTACAGCTAGACACTTTTTCTCCTACAGCTAGACACCTTCTGTTCCAACAGCTAGACACCTTCTGTTCCCACAGCCGGACACCTTCTCCTACAGCTAGACACCTTCTTTTCCAACAGCTAGACACCTTCTTTTCCAACAGCTAGACACCTTCTGTTCCTACAGCTAGACATCTTTTTCTCCTACAGCTAGACATCTTCTTTTCCAACAGCTAGACACCTGCTCCTACAGCTAAACACCTTCTGTTCCTACATCTAGACATTTTCTTTTCCAACAGCTAGACACCTTCTTCCACGCGTTCTCTCTGTCTTGCCGTGTGATGCCGCAATGCCTGATTGAGGTTTGACGCTGTGCAGAATGGCTGGAGGTGTTCCATTTCTTCGACAAGGACAAGAACGGCAAGGTGTCGTCCTCGGAGCTGGGCGGCCTGCTGAGGGGCCTGGGCTACAACCCCTCCGACCAGGACGTCCACCACGTGCTCAGCGCCATGGACTGCAACAGTGAGTCAGCCACAGAGGGCAGAGAGAGAGGGGGAGTGGGGGTGGGGGTGGAAATGTGGGGGTGTAGATGGCTGTACAATTAGTGTGGGGAAGGGGAGGAGGGGAGAGGGGGGTGGGGGGTGGGAAGGCGTGGTCCTGACAGCGGCGCCTCTTCCTCAGAAGAGTGGACAGACAGGGGGCAGCACTGCAAGCGGAGGGCATGCCCTCACAGGGTCATCGCCATGGTGATGCAGGCGGAGGGTATGCCCCCTCACAGGGTCATCACCATGGTAATGCAGGCGGAGGGCACGCCCCTCACAGGGCCATCACCATGGTAATGCAGGTGGATGGCATGCCCCTCACGGGTCATCGCCATGGTCATGCAGGCGGAGGACATGCCCCTCACAGGGCCATCACCGTGGTAATGCAGCGGAGGGCATGCCCCTCATGGGGTCATCGCCATGGTCAAGCAGGCGGAGGAGGACACGCCCCTCACAGGGTCATCGCCGTGGTCAGCGACAGCGTGAGGGCTGAAACGCTGCCGTAGGGGAGATGGGGATGGGGTAGAGGTTGGGGTGAAAGATGTGCTGAAAAAAAGGGTGTGAGATTGAGGGAAGGAGGGGGGAGATGGTGGAGGGGGGCTGCTCTAGACCCTCCCCCCTAAATAACTGTGGGGCGGATCAGACCATTGACGGCAAACGAAAGTGTGTGGAAGAGCTTAAGAGGGGAGAAGGAGGGGGGTGGAGGGAGGGGGTAGACGGTCGAGAGTGTTAACAGAGAAAATCTTTGTGTCACATTAACAAAGAAAGTCTGTTTTACATTAGCAGAGAAAATCTTTCTGTTTCACGTTAACAAAGAAAGTCTGTCTGGAACTCATTAACAAAGAATTCTTTTGTTTCACATCAACAAAGAAATTATTTTATCTTTCACATTAAAAGAGAAAGTCGTTCTGTTTCATATTAACAAAGAAAGTTTCTCTGTTTCACATTAACAAAGAAAGTTTTCTGTTTCATATCAACAAAGAAAAATGATTTGTGTTTATGACATGCCGGTGATGGGTTTGGATCAAGAGGGGCGGAGTTTACAGGCCAATGATCTCCCAGATAACCAATAAACTATCTCTGAGTTAAACGGAGTTCGGAGTTTATAGGCCAATAATCTCCCAGAAAACCAACAAACTATCTCTGAGGTGAATTGAAGGGGGAATTCATAGGCCAATCCTCTCCCATATAACCAACAAACTATCTCTGAGGTGAACGGAGTGTGGGGAATTTATAGGCCAATTATCTCCCAGATATAAACGACAAACTATCTCTGAGGGGAATAGAGTGAAGAGTTTACAGGCCAACCATCCCCTAGATGACTAACAAACTATCTCTGAGGTAAAAAGGGGTGGAGAGTTTATCGGCCAGTTATCTCCCAAATAACCAAGAAACTATCTCTGAGGTGAACGGAGAGGGGGAGTTTATAGGGCAATCCTCTCCCAGATATCCAATAAACTGTCTCTGAGGTAACGGAGTGGGGAGTTTATAGGGCAATCATCTCCCAGATATCCAATATAACTGTCTCTGAGGTAACGGAGTGGGGAGTTTATAGGCCAGTTATCTCCCCGAATACCAACAAACTATCTGTGAGGTGAATTTAAGGACGGAGGGTGTGTGTGTGTGTGTGTGTGTGTGTGTGTGTGTGTGTGTGTGTGTGTGTGTGTGTGTGGGGTATAAGCTAAGTATTTCCCAACAAAGAGGGAGAGGGGAGTTAATAGGCCGATTATCTCCCGGGTAGCCAATAAAGTATCTCTGGAGTGAATGGAGTGGGAGTTTATTGGCCAATATATATTCTCTCCCAGATGACCAACAAACTATCTCTGAGGTGAATTGAAGGGGGAGTTTATAGGCCAATCATCTCCCAGATAATGAAAAAAAAAACTATCTCTGAGGTTACTAGAGTGGGGAGATTATATGCCAGGTATCTCCCATATAATCAACAAACTATCTTTGAGGTGAATTGAAGGGGGAGTTTATAGGACAGTTATATCTGGGGTGGGGGTGCATGGTTGGGGGTGCGGGGGAGGGGGGGGGGGGGGGGGTGCGGGGCGAGAGCGGGATGATGGACCGACTGGGCGTGGTGCACCTGTCTGTACACTCTGTGACCTTGACCCCTGTCTGTGATGGCAGACTGGGAGATGTCTGTACTCTCCTCAGTGACCTTGACCCCTGTCTGTGAGGTCACACTGGGGATTGTCTGTACTCTCCTCAGTGACCATGACCGCTTTCTGTGATGCCAGACTCGGGGATGATCGAGTGGGAGGAGTTCAAGAAGTACATGAAGGACCTGAAGATGCCTCGCGGCCAGGAGCAGCGCGACCTCATGCTCAACGCCTTTCAGTTCTTCGACTACAACGGGGACGACCACATCGACGCCAACGAGCTGAGGAAGGTGGTGACCACGTGTGTGGAGAACCCCTGACAGACGACCAGGTGGATCAGATGATCTCTGTGGCCGACATCGACAAGGATGGCAGGATCAACTACAAAGGTGATTAGGTTACAACAGTTTCTGTGATGATCAACTACAAAGGTGATTCGGTTACAACAGTTAGTGTGATGATCAACTACAAAGGTGATTAGGTTACAACAGTTTCTATGTTGATCAACTACAAAGGTGATTAGGTTACAACAGGTAGTGTGATGATCAACTACAAAGGTGATTAAGTTACAACAGTTTCTGTGATGATCAACCACAAAGGTGATTAAGTTACAACAGTTTCTGTGATGATCAACTACAAAGGTGATTAGGTTACAACAGTTTCTGTGATGATCAACTACAAAGGTGATTAGATTACAACAGTTAGTGTGATGATCAACTACAAAGGTGATTGGGTTACAACAGTTAGTGTGAGTATCAACTACAAAGGTGATTAGGTTACAACAGTTAGTGTGATGATCAACTACAAAGGTGATTAAGTTACAACTGTTACATTGATTAGATTACAACAGTTACTGTGATTAGATGACAACAGTTATTGTGATTAGATTACAACAGTTACCGTGATGACATGACATCAGTTATTGTGATTATATTACAACAGTTACTGTGATTAGATGCAACAGTTACTGTGATTAGATTACAGTGATTACTGTGATTAGATGACAACAGTTACTGTGATTAGATGACGACAGTTACTGTGATTAGATGACAACAGTTCTTGTGATTAGATAGCAACAGTTACTGTGAGCACAATAGTTACTCTGATGAGATGACAACAGTTACTGTGATTAGATTACAACGGTTACTGTGATTACAACAGTTACTGTGATTAGATTACAACAGTCACTGTGAATAGATTACAACAGTTACTGTGATTAGATGACAACAGTTACTGTGAATAGATTACAACAGTTACTGTGATTAGATTACAACAGTTACTTTCACGCCAAACTAAAGAACGAATTTCAAAACAAACACAAGATTTGATCTCTTTTGATCTTCCTCAGGCCAGAAAAGCATTGCTGGGGGGTGGGAACTCTCTTTGTCTTTCTCTGCCCTTCATTGATGGGAATGGGAACTCTCTTTGTCTTTCTCTGTCCTTCATTGATGGGAATGGGAACTCTCTTTCTCCTGTCTCTGTCCTTCATTGCTTGGGTGGGAATTCTCTTTGTCTCTGTCCTTGATTGCTGGGGGGGGGGGGGGGGGGGGGGGGGGGGGGGGGGGGGGGGGGGGGGGGGGGGGGGGGGGGGGGGGGGGGGGGGGGGGGGGGGGGGGGGGGGGGGGGGGGGGGGGAGGGGGGGAATCCTGTGGGCGTATTGCTGTCTTCTATATTGAACACTGTGGGAACAATACAAGATATGCTAGAGGTGTTCTACGTTATGCATTGTGGAAACAATACACCAGTTATAAGAGGTGTTCTACATGAAGCGCTATGGAAATAATACAAGATTTCTAAGAGGTGTTCTACGTTGAGTACTGTGGAAACAACAGTGATGAGAGGTGTTCCACGTTTCTCCCTCCCCTAGCCATCCTATACCTTTAGATCATTTTCACAGTCAGTGAGAAAAATCGTTCAACTCCCCCCCCCCCCCTCTACGCCCCCCCCCTCCACACACACATACACACTTGTTTTTTCCCTTTGCATGTTTACTTGTGTTGTTGGTTTGTTTGTTGAAGAACACCATGAAGTCCGGGCTTGTTACATCAGTGTTTGTTGTGTTCATCTGGCTATCCAACACTTCAACATTTGTTTTAAGTTTTCATCTCTCTCTCTCTCTCTCTCTCTCTCTTGCTATTTGCAGATGACATAGCCCTGATATCATTAACACCAGCGGGCTTACAAAATCAATTGAAGAATCTACAACAAGCCTCGGATTCTATAGGTTTAACAGTAAATCTACAAAAAACAAAATAATGGTTTTTAGGAAAGGGGGCTATTTGGGCAAAAAGGGGAAATGGTACTACAAAGACCAAGAAATAGAAGTAGTAAACAGTTATAAGTACCTAGGTTTCACCTTGACAACTAAACTCTCAGTAGACATTTCACTTTCTGAATATGCTGGTAGACCGAAAGGCAAAATTATGAAATAATGAAAACTATGTACAGTTTAGGACATATAGATATAGGTATTTACTTTAAACTGTTTGACACTCAAGTTAAACCCTTACTCTTATGCACAGCAGAAGCATGGGGTCTAACTAGATATAAAGCAATAGAAAATATACACATGTTCGCTTGTAAAAAATATATGGGTGTGGGCAAGAAAACCCTAAATAATCTAATATATGGAGAGTTGGGTAGATATCCTGTATGCATAGACAGCACAATAGGGCGATTAGCTATTGGTTTAAAATTATAAAAATGGAACCATTCAGACTCCCCAAACAAGCATATGAAAGAGAAAAGACCGAAATAAACAAAACCCAAAATTGGGCATTAGAATTCAAAAACGCTGTTTAGACATACACGGCTTTTCAGAAGTGGGCTAAATGAAGGGGTAGGAGATGAGAACAGATTTATTTCAGTATTAAAACAAAGAATGATTGATTGCCACAAGCAGAACTGGCATGATAAAATAGAAAATAGCGAACGTTTTAATACTTACCGCTCTTTCAAATCCATACACCATACTGAAAAGTATTTTTTACGACATCACTTTAGCGAAATTTAGAAAAGCACTAACCGGACTACATTTAGGGGTAAACGAATTACACACAAACAAAAAGTTTACAGACAAGGATGCAATTACAACATGTCCTTTTTGTCCAACGGAAGAAAACCGAATTACACTTTTTTAAGATATGCCCATGTTATAGACAATTAAGGGAGAAATATATTTATAAACATTACAGAAATAAGGATACAATTACACTAAGAAACCTATTACAAAATGAAAATATGGAAATGAGACGTGACCTAGCAATGCATACTTTTTATGCATTAAAATACAGAGAAACACAAATATAAGACAAAGAAAAGAGACTTGGTTTTGCTTCTGTGGGCTCTGAATTAAGCTGTATATATGTCTGTGGGTATGTGTATATGTATGTATGATTATGTGAATGTTTATGTATAAACATATGAATCCATATGCATAACAAATGAACATGGATGTGTGGTGATAATATAATATAGAGAAGGTTGAATCATGGATTTAACTCGTAAGGTGTTTCTCAGAATGGAAAGTAATATGAATATCTGAATGAGTATGAAATTGCCATTTGTGTGATGATATGAACAGCTTTACGAAAGAGATGTTATATGAACAAAAATAAGATTATGCAAATGTATACTCAGATGTGAAGCAAGACAAGGACTATGTACATGATATAATATGAAGGAATGGAATTATGGAAATGAATATGTGTTGAGGAAAATATGTGTAATGAATGAATATGAATATGCATGGAAATGTACAATTATGAATGGATATGAGGGAGAAGGAGGCTATTATAAATGGATGATGGAGTAGGAATACTTATAAGAACACGAACAAGATTGTAAAAATGTACATATCTATAGATGTATGTGTGAATGTATATGTGTGTGTATGTATGTGTGTATAGGTGTGTATGTGCATGCATATGTACATGTATGTGTATATATGTATGTATATGTATGTGTATATGTATATATGTATGTATGTGTATGTATATGTGTGTGTATATATGTATATATATATATGTATATATATATATATATATCTATATATGTGTGTGTGTGTGTGTGTGTGTGTAAATGAAAATCAAAAGAAAAGTAAAGAAATCAGGAAAGTATGAAGATGTGATTGATTGACATGGATTGAGCTGATTGGATCAGAAGTGTAGTAGAACTGAATTGAATGTATAACTAATAATATGTAATTGTGCAAGAGTACAGACAATTAAGGTAACTAAGAGGGAATATGTGTAATTAGAATCTGAATTGATATAATTTAAGAATGCACGACCAAGTAAAAAGGAGAATGAAGAGAGAGAGAGAGAGAGAGAGAGGGGGGGGGAAGGGGGGTCATGGAGAGAACAACGTGGCCACTGTGGGTAGTCTAGGAATATGAATGGTTTAAGTTAAATGAGTATGGAAGTGTGCATAATAATAGAGAACCAATTGTATTTATAAGGAAGCATGAATGAAAGAGGAGCTTAAAATAAGTAATGAAATCTGTGTATACATACACATATAAAACTACGAAATGAATACAAAGGGAAACATAGACAATTAATAACTGACCAGGAAGTGATGAAGTATGTAAATAAGATAAACAAGGAAACGAAAAGTAGGACAATAACTTGATCAGTTCAGTACAGCAACCAGCAAGCACAGACTTCGTTGAAGTAGGTCAACATGCAAATCAGCACGAAGCGGCGATCCACTCTGATGACACTCGCACCACACGGCGCCAATCACCCTCTGTCCGTCTCTCTCGCACGTTTTCTCTCGCTCGCTGCTTAGGGGGGGGGGGGGGGGGGGGGGGGGGGGGGGGGGGGGAGTGGAGCGAGAGGCGGATGGGGCGACGGTGGGAGGCGGTGGGAGTGAGGGCGGAAGAGAGAGTGGGTGTTAAGTAATGAGAATTGCCTGCTGAATCTTGGTCTGGATCGTCTGCTAGAAATAGCTGACTATACATGATATTATAAGAGTATGGTTTTGAACTCTTTGAATAACGATAGCTATTACATGCATTTTGATTATTTTCCGACGGTTTGCTTTGAATTATTAAAGTTTGAATTCTAGGGTTCCGACCATTAGAGACTCCTCTGGTCAACGGGCAACCTAGACAAATGTGTGCGAGTCAAGTGTCAACAAGACCTACGTCAGGCGCATAGGCTGAAAAGAAATAGGGAAAACTTCAATAAAGTAAAAATAACTGTAGGAATGTACCAACCTGGATACATGGTAAGCGACAAGGTCATAGTAATTCATCCATGGGGCTGCTAAATCCAACGAATATAATCAATACAAGTCCAACACCACATGAACACGACCACAGAAGAACACGCACTGAGTGTCAAAGGTTAGCATGGCAGCTATTGTGATAGACCCAAGATTCGGGTTTACCTTTGCATTGAAGAGGGCGATAGACTATTTTTGCGCATGCGTAAATGAAGTAGACAAAAGATACTTAAAATAGTAGGGCTTTCCGGAGAATTATACCACTAGGGAAGAAAGGCCTTTACTGTATATGTGAACGATATTACGATGAGGGAAATGCAATAGAAAACATGTGTTTTGTATGCTAGTTACAACAGTATTAACATTATGAGTTTTAAAA